>CALNHX010007741.1:0-69796 GCA_940337035.1 Agriotes lineatus | reverse complement strand
ACTAAGAAAGTCCACAAACTCCTTGTAGAATGCAATCTTCTCATTGAAACTCATGATGGTAAACTGGCGGCTGCTGTAGAAAGCGCTACTATATTTTTACGAAAGACAAGGTCATACAAATCTCCCACCGTTAAAGGAAATAACCTTGAAAGATGTATATATAAACGCGGTGTGATGTCAATGGGTAGTATCAAGTTTGGTGAGTAAGAATGGATAAGTTACAACAGTCGGTTGAAAGTCCTAAACAGCAAGTGTTGATGAAGACAGAAAAAATATGTCTTAAGGTAAAGCAGCAAATATTGTTGAACTCAACGATGTATCCGTTAAATAAGTCAAAAAGTAAATTCGCGTCTGTGGGATTGTGTCGTACCAGAGCATCGTTTGTATGAGCAGTTGTAATTAACGGCAACAAAGGGTGCTATTGGAGGAGACTGAGTTTAGAGTACTTGTAAAAAATCAGGGAGTCATATGTAACTACTTTTACAGTAGAGACTGTCAATTACAACCGCGTAACGTGAGTACTGTAAAAATAATATGTTTTAAAACAATATGACTGACGAAAGTTATTGTGCTGCAAGAAATAGGTATATCTGAAGTGTACTTAGGACTCGAATCAGTGTTCGAATGTTGGAAGTTGTTAAAATTGTTAGAATACAAACTGGAGTGCTTAAAGTGTCAAGAGTTTGAACAGTTTTATCTAAGTATAACTCGAGGTATTTGGACTTTACCTGGGGAAGTAAAAACCAACATCGAGAGCGGTTTGGATACACTACGCATAAAATCAGACAATGTAGCATGCATGTATGAGATGTTGCATTTTTTCATTAAATTAATTAAGTGTGATATGGTAATGAATAAATGTGTACAGTTGTGAGATATTACTTAGTAAGAAATAAAAGTAGTAATTAGAGAAAGTTGTATTATTTCAATATACATACCACGCTAAGAGGTTGCAATAATTGGAGCTGTGAGTTCAATGGCCAGCTTGGATAGGGGATGAAGTTGTTGAAATTTGAGTTTATCACCTTTATGTAAGACCATCCCAATTACTTCGTTAGGGGTGTGTATAATATTATTGATTATAATAATAATAATAATAATAAAGAAATTTATTATCCACTTAAGAATGTATGCAGATATTACAAAATGAAAAAAACACATATAAATCGGATAATTGGAGAAAGTTCAATAACGGTTGACGTTACTGTTCTTCCACTTCCCCAGATTTGATCCAAAGATAATAACAACAAAATTTTAATAAAAAAAGAACACAAAACAATAGTTACCTCTTTCATTGCGGTCACAAAAATGTATGTATGATCTATACCCCCTTATAACAAAACATAGTATACATATTACACATTCCGCAGTAATTAAAATGTTACATATGTACATATGTACACATATCCAGAGTGTAGTAGCCCACCTAGACATCTCGCTCCATCAACCATTCCTTAAAATCTCTTTTAAATTTACCTACCGATAATCCCTTAAATTTTGAGGGTAATTTGTTAAAAAATTTGCAAATGTTATATGAAAAACTCCTCTGAAACATTGACGTACTATGATTGGGCATAGATATGATCCCTCTATATCTAAGATTAAGATTATGAATATCTGTTCGGTAAGTTATTTTGCGACTGAGATATGGTGGAACTTTGGTGATAAGTATTTTGTAATACAAAAGAGAATAATGGATTTTTCTACGTTTTCTCATATTAAGCCAGTTAGTTTCCTTTAATTTGTATGTTATTCTTTCATACTTCTTTATTCCGTAAATCAATCTTAACGACGTACCAGATGTACGTCGTCCTGACGAACCTAGAGATATCCTGAAATTCACAAGTAGGTTAAGCAAAGAAGAGTTTCTGAAATGCAAACGTGTTAAGCGAAACCTTACCACCAAAGATATAGATCCTGCTACCGTGCTACCCAAGCCTATCTATATTAATGAATCCTTGTCACCTTTCAACCGAAAACTATTTGCGGAATGTCGTGTTTACAAGAAAGCGCATAATGTTAAATTCCTCTGGATTAGAAATGGAAAGATTATGATTCGGAAAGAAGATCGCAGTCGTGTATTCGTAATAAAATCAGTTGCCGACCACAACGATGTCCACTGATGCAAAGACCCATCATTTAAAAATTGTTTACCAAAATGTTCGAGGATTGGTGACTAAATGTAATACTTTTAAACTAAATTTAATTGCGACTCTTTCAGAATACGACGTAGTCGTATTGACAGAAACTTGGCTCTACCCCTCTATATTTGATAACGAATTATTCACAAATGAATTTCTAGTTTTTCGTAGAGACCGTAAACTCAATTCCGGCAAATCTAGGGGTGGTGGAGTCCTGGTTGCTGTAAAATCTAAATTTAAATGCTTAAGGTTGAGTAATTATGAGACCGAAAATGAAGATATTTGGGTTAAGATATACATGGAGGAGGTTTTATTTTATATATGTTGTGTTTATTTTCCTCCTGACGCCTGCGATGTCAATTATGAGTTATTTTACGAAACATTCGATTCCAATTTTTTAAATGGAGAAAAAAATGTATATGTTTTTGGAGATTTCAATTTATTTAGTATTAGTCATAAGCTGCTGGGAATGCATGAGCAATTCATGGACTTGCATGGTTTGGGTCAATATAATAATATTTTGAATGCTAATAACCGACTACTTGATCTTGTTCTAGCACAACACCAGGTTGTAGTAGATCGTCATTATTCTCCGCTGGTTCCTGAGGATGTGCATCACCCCTGTTTAATGGCTAATATTGAATATGTACGAGTTGGCAAGCTGAATCCTTTTAATGTAGGTATTGGACAATACAATTTTAAACGAGCGAACTTTCTGGATCTCTATTATGAATTGCGTAATGTCCAATGGAATCTAGAGAGTGCTGATGATGTTGAACAAGCCACTGAAGCATTCTACAGCCAGTTTTATGCTATTTTGGACAGTGCGTACCGAAAACTACTTTTAAAAAATCTATCTATCCTACATGGTTTACTACCAGTATAATAAAAAGCATAAAAAAGAAAGAAAGGTGTAGAAAATCGCTAAAGAAACGAGAGAATGTTTATTTACGTCAAACTTTCAATTATTTAAGAGCCAAAATTAAACTTGAAATAAGAACTGCTTATCGAACTTACGTATTAAATGTGGAAGATAATATTAATAGCGATTCTAAAGCATTTTGGTCATTTTTAAAATCAATAAAACAAAATACCGGTGTGGAAAACCATATGGTTTATAAAAATAACACTCTAACTACGAATGAGGAAATTGTGAATGCGTTCTCCCAACATTTTAAATCGGTATTCCTTCCGAATCCATCAAGCTATAATGTTTCGTTCTCGCACGCACTGCCCTACATCACGATTGTTTCAATATGTCAAGTATAACTATTAAAGATGTTGAAGATGGATTTAAGGCCTTAGCTCCAAAGCGTTCGGTGGGACCGGATGGAATACCCGCCTATGTGTATAAAGCATGCTCAGAATTCTCCATAAAACCATTTCATTTTATATTTAATTTAATTTTGAAAACTAATCATGTTCCACAGAGCTGGAAAGTCACTAAAGTTTGTCCAGTTTTTAAGAATGGCAATAAAAATAACTGTGCTAACTACAGGCCTATAGATCTGCTTTCAGTCCCATGTAAAATCTTTGAGAGTGTGATCTACAAGTACCTCTTGTCTTATATAAAAAGTTATGTTTACTCCTTACCAGCATGGGTTTGTTCCTGGTCGATCCACAGTCACAAACCTTTTATCCTTTACACAAACTGCTAGCGGATCAATGTATAGTGGTGGGCAGTTGGACGTCATATACACTGACTTTTCTAAAGCATTCGACAGAGTTCACCACGATACATTATTAAAAAAACTTCATTCGTATTCTATTTCTGACAAATTTTAAAATTAATGGTATCTTATCTCTCGAATCGAAAGCAATATGTTGTCTATAATGGCAGTACATCAAATAACTATAATGCGACATCAGGAGTACCTCAAGGGTCGAATCTAGGGCCTCTTCTTTTCCTTATATTAATTAATGATTTACCGGACTGTGTAAAGTACTCTGAGTGCCAAGTTTTTGCAGACGACTTCAAAATTTACAAAGTAATTTCTTCATTTCATGACTTTTCAAAATTGCAGGAAGACCTGAATCGTGTTGTGGATTGGTCGGAAAGGAATCACTTAAACCTCAATATTGCAAAGTGTAGTTGTATTTCATACTCTCGAAGCCCAACACCGTTGCTTTATAATTATAATGTCAAAGGTAGCAACCTGACAAGGAATGATAGTATTAAAGATTTGGGAGTAGTCTTCGATAACAAGTTGACATTTAATCAGCACGTTCACAATTCCATTAAAAAAGCTTATCAGACTCTGGGTTTCATTTTGCGCAATGCTGCAAATTTTCGTCGTATATCCTCTTTTATTTGGTTATACACTTCTTATGTTCGACCCATTTTAGAATACGGCGCAATTATATGGTCTCCGTGCTACGAAGTTCATAAGAACGAAATTGAAAAAGTGCAAAAGAAATTTCTAAGATTCATATATTATAAAAAACACGGAATTTTTCCTCTTGCGAGATCTTATGCATCTATGCTTCAAGAATTTAATTTTTGCAGTTTAGAAAAAAGGAGAGATCTTGCCTCTGCTCTGTTTACGTATAATGTTATCAACAGCAGGGTTGATGCATCCCAGATACTTCAGTGCCTGATGCTAGCAGTTCCCTGCTACAATTATAGACATAGATCTACCTTCCACATACCTATTTGTCGCACAAATTATGCATTCAATTCACCCCTCCATAGAATTTCAAGAATTGCAAATCACTGCCACAATTCGGATATATTTCATGATAATATAAAAGTTTTTAAAACACAAGCCACGCAAGTCCTGAATCGTGACGTGTAATACCTAAGCGATTAATTGTTTTTCTTTTTCATTTTTAATTTCTTGTACAATTTGTTAAATGTGTATTCGTTTATATTTGCGCAATTTACTATGTATATTCTGTTATTTATGTTATGCTGCTTCTACTAAGAGGAGCTAAATTGTTATAATTACAATTATCTTTATTTTCATTATGTATTGTATTGTAACTGTGTTCACCGTCTTAAATTGTAAATTGTATTTTCAACCCGTTATTGGGCCTGGCCTGTCGGTTGAATAAATAAATAAATAAATAAATAAATAAACAATTATTTTGAACAAGATGTATCCTCCTACAATCTTCTGCATCAATGCAGTGAGCGTACAAGGTATCAGCATAATTAAATTGAGAGAGTACTCAGGAATTACATAACATTACTTTAAGGTTTTTGTTTAATACATATCTGTTGGCGTAAATAAGTTTTAAAGCGCTGTAAGCTTTGCCTATGCAATTCCGTATTTGTATTTTAAATCTCAGAGCGTGATCGAGAACAACTCCGGGACTGGTTGCCTCGTCCCTCAAGAGCAGGAGGGTGTCATTTAAATATAATTTTACATTGTCGTACACAAGAGCCCTATCATTCTTCCCACCAAACAGCATAACATTAGTTTTACTTGGATTCAACGATAACGAATGTAGTTTAGATTGACCAGCAAGGTTTTGCAGATCTTCATTTATTTTAATAATGGCGGAATCTACATGAATGATTGGTGTGTTGCGAGGATTAACAATAACATTATCTATCTTAGCCTTAGTAAAGGGTAAAACATATTCGGATGTACCAGTGTTATTCAGACCAAACAATCCACCAGGTAGTGCAGTTTCAGCGAAGAGAAGTAGGTTTTTTTCATAATATAGGTTATCAAGCTCACCCAGGTCTTTGAAGAGGAACACTTGAAAGTGACGAGTAGAATCTCTATGCATGTGCTGTCCAAACTTATTGATAGGCATTCTGTAGTCTTGAAGCACTCAACTCAATATGAAGGTACTGAGCGTATACCTCCCCATAATAAACCACCTCGACAGTAAATAACAAACACGAATAATACTAAGAAATTTATTTACACCTAAAATTAATAATTACAACTATAACTAAAACTACTCCTCCGGCTTTGTCCTCCACGGAAGGTGTGGCCACATGAAGTTGTCGGGAGTGGTTCAGGAAGGTCTAAATACAAACTTCCATCTTCGGTGGAGCGGTCTTCCATCGCCATTTGTCCAGACACGGATCGATTACTCGTGTGGCAACGAAAAGTTACCTCCTGTCGCGGTCCCCAATGATGGCCCCGCCGGTAATTGACACGATGGCCACCACCTGGTCTTCCCTTCCGAGGAAGTGTAGTAGGGCTTCCTCCAACTCGTGCGACTGAATGATAGGATAATAAGTTTTCGCCAACGCATCCGCTCCCCAGCACGGAAGTCCCAGGATCCAGGATCCGACGCTGGTATTGTTGAGCGCCTAGGTAAGTTACCCGTCAGGGCCAAAAAAAAGCAAAAAAACCAAAGATGACGTATTTTATTTATTTATTTATTTAATAAAACATCAAGTACTGCGTTATTACATTACATGACGCAAAAAACAATTACAAAACAAAACAAAATTTTTGAAAAATGTCGCACACGAAAATGGTTTTTTTAATTTTTTTTTTCAAAAAATGTGAAATCTTGAAACGCTCATATCTCCGTTGTTTATTGAGATATTTAAACGTGGTTTTTTGCATTGTACTCCTAATATCATCTACTTTGTAATTATAAACTCAAACTACGACCTATCCCACCACTTGGGGTTAAATATTAAAAATTGCATATCTCCGTTGTTTATTTAGATATTTCATTGGAGTTTCTTGCATTGTGTTCCTATTGCCTTGTACTTTGCGATTATAAACTCAAACTACCACCTACCCAAACCTGTTGGGGTTAGATATTAAAAATAGCATATCTCCGTTGTTTATTAAGATATCGGAGTGTTTTAAAATGATGTATATATTAGCTTCTGCTTTCCGATTTTTCAACCTTTTCACTTTGTGAATTTTAAATCGCTTATATCTCCGTTGTTTAGTAAGCAATCAGTGCGGTGTTTCTGGAATTATTTTTATCTGAGCGTCCGATTTCCGATAGTTTGTGACATTTGTTTCTAGACGCCGTTATTTCACTGTAGACTACATGTTTATGTAGGACGCTGACGGTAAGGAACGTCGCGACCGTAAAATTCAAGTTCGCAATAGCGACATCCACTGCATTCCCAGACCAAGGCCGAGGTCAGTGTTCCTTGTTGTTATTGTAAGCAGCCGAATTTTAAAGTCTCAAGACCAAGGTCAGTGCTCCTTCTTGTTATTGGAAACGCCCGAATTGTAATGTCTCAAAGGCAAGATCGGTGCTCCTTCTTGTTATTTGGAAACGCTCGGAATGTAATGTCTCAAGGCAAAGACAAGGACCCACCATATTGTTAGTATAAATACATGTGGTAGCGGTAAGGACCGTCACTCTTAAGTTTGTTCTCGTTCGTGATGTATCGTTCAGGTGTTATGATTTGTACGGTTTGCGGTGGTGTTACGCGGGCGCCTGGGTATAGTAAGTTGAGTTTGCGGAAACCGGAGGGTGTGGTACTCTGCATCTATTCGAGAGCTAGCGGATCTTACCCCAAATCCACACCGGCTCAACCTTCTACATCGAAACCGTCCGCCGACAAGGTAAAAATATATCAAAATGTTCAGCTGCAGCCACCGGTTGTAGTGGTGTCCTCAAAATCTGAGGCCGATTTGAGACCATGAAAAAACCGGTGAGTAGCAGGAAAAGCATGTCTAAAAAGCAGAATAAGGGCAAAATTTTAACCCAAGTTGATGTAGTTCCGGGGTGTAGTCCCATCACATCGTCTGCTGAAAAACCGGCGAGTGGGAAAATTCTAAAAGAATGCTTGGTTAGAGGACAGAAGCGCAAAATTGAGCCAAATGTTGATGTAGATTTATTGATTGAGGAGACTGTAAGGGATTGCGGGATTGAGACTGGACAGGGGGCCGTTCGTATCGAGGGTGTGCAAGACATATCAACGTTTAACACACAAACATTTATGGATATGCCAAGTCTTGATTTTAACGACGCGATACGCGAGAATTTACCACCACTGCAAAAAAGGTGAGGTCTCAGTCCCCCAATCCCACATGCCCGGAACAAACTTTTGTTGCTATTGATTTCGGGGATACATTTTATGCGGAAGACGCTTTCGATGATGCTGCAGAGACCCGAAACCTCGGATTGGATATCCAAGTCGCTTCAGGCTCAAGGCGACCGACCAGCCGCAACTCACAACTGACAACCCCGCAACCACCGTCACAGAAGAACAATACTGTGCCCAGTGTAGCATCCGAAAGCGGACGAGCCTCTTCGGTGGCGGAAGTTGCAATGGGCACAGTAGCAACACTCGATTCCTCTGATGCATTCCAGGACACTGAGAGGGAGGCGGTCGATGTTGCACCATCATCCATTCCACAGGGTGATGGTGCGATATCGCACATCTCTTGGGTAAGCGACGACGACGAAGATGACGACTACGAAAACATGCCACTGACACAAAACAATGTAAAATCATACCAGGACAGAGTTGCCGCTCAAGTTGCACGAATAGCAGAAATAAAATCTTTGGAAAGCTTGAGGGACGGTATGGATGTGCAGTTGGATAATATTGAATTACAACTGGCAGCCGCTACCAAAAAAATAGTAAGGGTGAGACCCAAAATTGCCAGTGGGCACAGTTGCAAGGCTGAAAAGTACTCTAACTTGGTACAAGAGCGCTGCCAGCTGACGCAGCGGCAAGCTGAGGTCTCGCAAACGCTATTAAACATAGCGAAGCTAATTTGTCAACTAGCAGCAGTAAAAGACTAAGACAAAAGTGTAAGATTCTTTAAATTCCAAGACGACGTAACCTAGTTTCCCATCCCCTTCAGGGTATCAAGGTTCAACGTCCGCGTTCGTGGTACCTGGGTAGTGTGTTAGAGTGTGCTCAATGTATTTACATGTCTGGCTAGGGAAGCGATACTTGACGAAAGTGATTCCTCTAACGTTCTAGCGAAGAGCCTACCCAGTGTAGAATTGCAATTAATCGTTTATAATGTTTCAATGCAGCGAATGCGGACAGTCCTTTACCAGAGCAGACAATTTGTTCCTCCACCGGAGAGAAAGTTGTCGTCAACAGCTAGGCCATCCATCTACGAGTGGTGAGTTTAAATTGTGTTGATGTATAGCAGCACCTTCAGGGTAGTTGTATTAATTACGGGCGACGCTATGGAGACTTCGGTGGTAGGTGGTAGGGGGCAGAGTAAACGCCCAAAACTAAACAACTCCAGTAGTGATGGTAGGCGTGCTTGGTGTGTTTGTACAGTGTGTTAATAGTTTGTTTTGATAGGTGGTTTCCCCAGGACGCAATACTGTGACGTGTGCGATGAAAACATTCCTCGAACGTGATTCGTTGGTCAACTGAAGAGCAACCGTCACACGAGGCGGTGCGGTGTCTTTCACTTGGGGAAGAGTGTGGTGGCCCTTCAAAACGCCTTCAAGTCCCGTGTGGTCAGTTATAGGATTTCCACGGAAAATTATCATATAAGCGTTGTGGAATATATGACCGAATTAAAGGAAAAAATTTTAAATTTGGTAGAAGGGCAGCTAACCAAATTAAATAGCATCAAAATCAATTTCGACGTCTTTGCGTATTTCATTTTAAAAGCTCAAGATCTACAAGTCGTAAAAACTTTTCAGACGGCTAACGAGGTAGTCACTCGCGGTACAGACTTGAGCCACTGGAAGACTAGACGAGAAGGTGTCTGAATTTCAGGAGCGGGAATCAGGTGTGTGCAAGAAATCTGTAGCTATTTGTAACAATTCTACCCTTGGTGATTTTCTGTATTGTCAGGATGGATCTTGAAGCAGTTGTTGTACATTGAAGTCAACGTCAACAAATACAATCCATTTCGAGCAACCCCCCCATGACGAATGTTGCTCGGTTGGGCAGTAACCTCGGCCCTCTGGGAACCAGTTGGATTACCTAATCGAACTTCTTCGTATCCAGATTGTCGTCGATTTTTACAATGGACCGGTATTGAATTTCCGGTTCGGTTGCACGATATTTCTAAATTTAAGAAAATTAATCCGCAGCTTTCTATAAACGTATACGGCTGGAGAAATTTTTTAAAGACAATATAACTAAATATGAAGTTGTGGAACCTCTGTACTACACCTCCTATAAAAAAAGGTAGCATGTAAATTTATTGCTTGTAACTAACGACGAAGGTAATAGTCACTACTGTTGGATCAAAGATTTGTCTAGATTAGTGTTGCGACAAATAACGGCTAGAGACGGTGCAAAGCATTTTTGCGACGGCTGCCTGAATTACTTTAGAACTGAAGCGCACTTGACTATGTATCAAAGTTATGACTGTAATCATGTGTATATTAAATTGACAACGGCAGAGTTGATCACCGACAGGTGTGGTCAGGTGAGACCGCAAAATATTCTCAAATTTGAAAATTATCAGAAGCAATTGAATATCGGATTCGTAGTATACGCGGATTTTGAAACAATTTTAGCACCCGTCGATGCAGGAGACCAAAAATCGGATCCCACAAAACCGTATACTATTACAACCTGTAAACACATACTCTACTCTTTCGCGTACTATTTGAAATGTTCGTATGACGACAGCCTGTCAAAATTCGAAATTTATCGGGGGTAGGATGCGGTGGACATGCTTATAGAACGTTTAGATAGAGATGCGCAAAACATCTATTTGCATCATTTGAAAAATGTTGTACCTATGAAAGCTATGTCTGCTACGGAAATTCACAACTTTAACGAAGCCGTTTCATGTTACATTTGTGATCGACCGTTTGGTGAAAGGAATGTAAAAGTACGCGATTACGATCATTTGACTAGAGACTATCGGGGAGCCGCCCACTACAATTGTAATTTAAATTATAAACTTCAAAATTTTATTCCAGTATTTTTTCACAATCTAAATTACGATTCTCACCAGTTTGTTAAAAAATTGGCTCAAAATAAGGAAGACATTGATGTCATTCCGGTAACTAAAGAAAAGTACATTTCGTTTGGCAAACGTCTTTGGGTTGATGAAATTTTTGTGGAGGGAAAGCGAAAAAACATTTATCTGAACATCAGGTTTTTGGATAGCTTTCGCTTCATGGGCTCGTCTTTGGCATCGCTGGCCGACACGTTGTCGGATGGCCAGTGCGTTGAAATTCGAAATCAATTCGGAAATGGCATCAAATTTGGGTTGATGAGACAGAAAGATGTGTTTCCAGATTCCTATATAGATTCTTTCCAAAAATTAGATGAGTTTACTTTACCCTCGATCGAAGACTTTTATGACCGTCTAACCCAAACCCATATTTCTCAGACTGATTGCGAACGAACCGTGAAGGTTTGGAAAAATTTTGGTTGTCAAACGTTGGGCGACTACTCCGATGTCTATCTCAAATGTGACGTGTTTATTTTGGCAGACATGTTTGAAAGTTTTAGAAATTTTTATTTAAAACATTACAAGTTTGATCCAGTTCAGTACTACACGGCCCCAGGATTAAGTTGGGACGCTATGTTGAGGTATATGGGGGTTGAACTTGAGCTGCTTACTGATTTAGATATGTTAGACTTTTTTAGAAACAGTATTCGCGGAGGAGTCAGCACTTGTGTGGGGAGACAAGCTATTGCTAACAATGAGTTTGCCGGGAATTACGATGCTTCTAAACCTACGTTGTTCATCATGTAACTTGACGCAACCAACCTTTATGGATACGCAATGAGACAGTTTCTACCACAAGGTGATTTTGTTTGGATGATTGACGAGGAAATTTAAAATTTTGACATTTTTTAAGTGTCTGCCGAGTCCAATACCGGGTACGTGTTGGAGGTAAATTTGGACTATCCACAGCATTTGCACGACGCTCACAATGACTTTCCCTTTTGTCCGGAGCTTTTCATTCCTCCTGAGGGAAAATTTAAACAACCCAAATTGATTCCAAATTTATATGACAAACGGAAATATGTCATTCACTACAGAGCATTACAGCAGGCCTTGAATGCGGGTCTGACTTTGGTTAAAGTACATAGAATACTGAAATTTACCCAATCTCCTTGGCTCAGAACCTACATTGATTTTAATACTGACTTTAGAAACCGATCGACAAACAACTTTCAGAGAAATTCTTTTAAATTGGTTAACAACTGCGTATTTGGCAAAACATTGGAGAACGTGGACAAAAGGGTTTATGTAAAGTTAGTAAGTCATTGGGAGAAATTGGTAATAGACTGGGGGCTGAAACATTGATAGCGCCACCTAACTTTAAATATAGAATTTGCTTTAATAAAAATTTAATAGCCGTAGAAATGAACAGACTGTGGGTTTGGTATGCCAAACCCAGTTATGTTGGTTTCTCCGTCTTGAATATTTCGAAAACTGTCATGTACGATTTTTTAATGGATTTCTGAAAAACGTTATGGCATAATATCTTTTTACTCTACACAGACACCGACTCTTTTATTTTAGAAATTAAAAACAATTTTTATGATGACATGAAACGCAACCTTCATTGGTTCGATACTGCAAATTATGTGAATAATCTGCACGGTATTCCGCGAACCGAGTCTGTTGTTGGTAAATTCAAGGACGAATATGCTGGCGTAGTCGTATGTAGCTTTTATGGGGTCGGTGCAAAATCATACTGTGTAAACAGCCTATCTAAAGTGGACAAAAAAGCCAAAGTAGTGAAAAAGAACGCTGTTCGAAAGTAGCGAACTTTATCAGGCCGTTGCCGAGAACAAGCGGGAGACTGTCTTGTATCAAATGTACGTCTTTAAATCTCGTTTGCACACTATGTACACTGTCTTAATAAATAAGGTTGCGCTTTCGTCGCATGATGACCAGCGCTACCTTATTCCCAACACTACGAAGACACCTACGTGGGGTCACTGCAGTATTGCTGATTACAGGCTTGACGAACTGCTGCGGGCAGCCGCAACCCAAATTTAAATTTAAGTATGTTCGCGGAGCAGTATTGGTTATTATTTATAGCAGACGTCTCTCCAAACGAAGCCTTTCTTGCGCTTAGTAGTGTATATTATATATGTAGATTACGAATAGTTTCTAGTTTGTAAATAATAGCTTTGTTAATATGTTAGTGATTATATATTCTTACTGTAGTTATTGTTGGGAAAACAAATACGCTTACCTGTTTTGAATGTTAACGATAAGTTTATATATTTTAACAATAGCAGCTTCGTTAAAATTTTAATGATTTCGCTCTTTTGCTGTTGTCGCTTTTGTTGGGAGAAAGATGAAAGTGTTTTAAAGAAATATTGTATGTGTTTAGTGGCATTAATAAAACAATAATTTACAAAAAACAGTTTTTTATTTTGAGAGTGCTACAGTAGTTCTTTAAGTTATACGACATTGCTTTTAGATATCCAAGAATTGTGTCGATTGTCGAAAACCTACCACTTTACATACACCAAATTTCCTTTTTTCCTCAGAACCTTTTCGACCAAATATACGTCCAAATGTTTTGTTTTCTGCAGTTCATGCTCGTAGAATCCTCCTTTAATTTCCTGACCTTCTTGGTCCGTGAGTCGATAGGTTGTTAGGTTTGTAAGTCGAACAGTGGATATTGTGAATACTTCGTTGCTTCAGTTTGGCGTGTATCCCTTGCTAAATTCCCAACGATACTTGTTGATTCGTACCAAGTTCACTGTGCGAAACTTTTGAGGTCTCGGATCCACGGTCTTTGTGTAACTGTACGCTGTGTTTAACAGAAAATTCGCATTATTTAAGTTCACTTCGGCAGGTTTTATTCCTATTGTGCGATGCTTGGTTGTATTATACTTTGCTACGATCTTGGGTAGGATATCCAACCGTTTATAGGACCCTAGCAGGTTGAACTGCTTCCACATCATGTTCTTCAAGGTGCGGTTGCACCTCTCCACTATGCTGCTTTTTATACTAGAATACGTGCTATAGTGATTGATGTTGTGCTGTCGCATCAATCGTTGAAAATTAATGTTGTAAAACTCTTTCCCCAAATCCGTCTGCAAGTTTTGAGGTGGCATCTTTACACTCCTCAGCACTTTACCCATGGCAGCTGTAACGTCCTTTCCTATTTTACGCTTACGGGATAGGGCCACACATACTTCGAGGAAGCATTAATGACTACCAGGATATAACGAAAGCCCTTATTAACTTTTGCATAAGGGATCATTTCCACCAAATCAGCTTGATATAAATGTTCAAGCCTTTTAGGATAACGCGCCTTCTCTTGAAATGTGTTTGTGCTGGTTTGTGGAGTTTGCTATGACTTCTTTAAGACTCATTGTCAACTGTTGCTTTCTACACTCCTAAGGGTCATTTAAGCAGTAGTTGCACTTATAACTTTTGGTTTATGGATTTGAATTGCTGTTTATCTCCTCGCTGCAATGTCTTACCGGCAAGCGTAGTCCGCAGGATGCCATTGATGTATGATTCTACCAAAGGTCCGCTGACTTGAACACTTATGATCTCGCCGGTCGTTAACGGAAAAATGTAGTCGTTATTTCCGAAAATTTTGGAATATCCGCTTTCATCGTACCCACGCCTCACTAGAAGCAGTGGTACTTCTATATGGAGTCGGTTTACATTTTTCACTTTTATAAAGATACGTTTGTAATGAAAACCATAGCGCGCGCTATGGTAGTGTCTTCCAAATTTGTCTATCGGCATTACTGCTTCGTCGTTGAATGCGTTCTGATCGACATTCCGTCGACGCTAAGGTTTTGTACCCTTTATTAGATTATTTTCGCGTCTCGTAGGGCTTTGGTGATGCGAACTATCTCATTGGAATGACCCGTGTGTCCAGCTGTCTGAGAAGCTATTAATATACGCAACCGATTCACCAATGAGTTGGGATCCTTCCAAGGAACATATTCCACCTTTTTGTCCGTCACTGTTAGTAATCCCTTACCACTCCGTGGTACCTTCTTCGTTGGTCTGCCGGGAGCTCTTATGGTTGAGGAGGCTCTAAATCTGCTGTTTTGTATATATTTTGTTTCTTTTTAAACATCAGTTCGTAAAATCCTGGAGTCCCTTTGTAGACTAGTCTGTTACCGTGGTCTGTAATAACGATATTTTCACCCTCGAACTTGATTTCTTTATTTCCTATAACAAGCTTACCTCTCTCTATGTCGAATCGGACTCCGTAGTGCAAATCGCAGTTGTCCTCAGTATCTCGTATCATTCCCTCCACGTATTTTCGAGCTAACCCTTGAAATTGTTCTAAATATTGACCAAGAACTTCCGGTGCCAGCATTTGTTGGATGGTTTCTCTGGCCGCTTGTACAGCACCTTCTTCTGCTGCCGCCTCAGTAACCTCCGTTGCGTAACCTCCACATGCGTCTGCAAAATCGAGGTGTGGAGGTGTGTGATGGCCCCGGTGTGGAGGTGTGTGATGGTCCCGGTGTGGAAGTGTGTGACGACCCCGGAAGGTTTGTCGCAGAAACTCGGCCTGGAGTGGTTATCGCTCGCGGACGGGGCAAGGTAGAGGGAGTGGATACTCTACGTTTAATTGTTATTGGCAAATAATCCACTTTTGGTTCGCCCTCTGGCACAGCTTCTTGCTTCATAGTTGTCAGCAATTCGGTGAGCGGTTTGGAAAGAGGTTTGAATTGCTCAGCTAAAATCGATTGGGATTGGGCCATGTCTGCTTTTAAAGCTGCGTATTTACGTCTAACGGATTGTCGGGTTTTGATAAGTTCTCTGGCCAAATGCTTATCCATGTTGCAACTCCTTCAGTTGTTGGTAAACTACTACCTTCCCTTCTTTGGCTGCTGTCTATATATTAATGTAATTGTCGAAACATTTTCTATATCTTCCCGCGTTGGTTTCGCTTTCTTTATCGATCACTAAAAATCCGTGATCCTCATTTCAACAATAACAGCACAATGCTTTAAACTTGTGGAATGACATGTCCGTGTTGACATGATCGTCGTAACTGTGCTTCAGATTGGTGTTGTCTTGTTGGAATATGATGACGAGATTTGCATTATCTCTTATGAGCTGCATAGGAATAGATGAATACGTCTGACATAGATAAATACAATCTATGTTTCGGTGACGTCCGAAACAAAAATAATCTTGAATTATCATTTGCGTGTCGCACGCTACGTCGTCAAAAACTATCACAGAATGTTCTTTTGCTTCCTGGGGTTTGATCACCTCACAATCGTTACTATATTCGAAGAATCCAATGTCTCTCAATGGTTGTAAGACTGCGCTCATATAATTATATTTGGGTTGATCGAGTGTTTTCGAATATAAATAAACGTTTGCGTATCTCAACAAATTTGGACGCTCTAGTAAACTGATTATGACGTTGGTTTTCCCAGATCCGGATGGACCTATGATCAAATCTCGTTTACATCCGTTGCCCAGTAAAGCACTGTGCTTTCTGTAAGTCTCGGATATGGAATTTACTGTGTGATTTACTACCGGCAAGGAACACCCTTTCTTCACAATTTTGACGTTTTCCATCGTTTTCGCTCGGAAGGAAACTGCGCTCTACCCGCCGTGCGTTTTCGTTATATTTGTTAATTCCGTTTGAAGAACATCAGTTGTGTGTAAGTGTTTAAGATGAAAGCTATTAAGCGCAAACAAACCAGTCACCACCGAACCGCCAAGCGGAAAGGTCGCGGTTTCCTGAATACCCTTACTGACAAATTACCCTTCGAACTACTCATACCAGGGTACAAGATTTGCAGACCTGGTACCCGATTTAAAAAAATGTCATTCTCGAGGCGATCGAGGAAGAAATCCTCTGGACGAGGCCTGCAAGCAACACGGCATCGCATACTCACAATCTAGCAATCTTTCGACACGTCACGCGGCAGATAAAGTTCTAGCAGAGAAAGCTTGGAAACGTGTTAAAGCAAAAGACTCTACTCTTGTGGAAAGAGCTGCAGCCCTTGCTGTGACCGGAATTATGAAAGGGAAGACGAAAGTCGGAATGGGTGGGAAACGGAAGCGTACACGGCAAACGCATTCCAAACGGGTCGGTATCACGATCCGCTCGCATTCAGGAGGAGCTCTGAAAACAAGGAGGAGGAAGCAGAAGCGGTCTAGAGTACTACCTCTTCCGAAGAGAGGAAACATATTGCCGCTTGTACCCATACTTGCTGCATTAGGAGCATTGGGATTCCTCGGAGGTGGTGCTGCAGTGGGAGACTCAAAGGCTGCTAAAAAGAATCTTCATCTTACATAACAAAGCTATGGAATCCATTGCTCTTGGAAAAGGGTTATATCTACGACCGTATCAGTCAAAAAACTACCGTTGAAGCTGCCGCGCCCCGCGTTAACCCACATCGATATTGCACACTACGTTAAACGCCTAGAAATTCCACACTTTAGGGGAATATTTATGCGGGATGTTTTGCCTGTCAAGATTCGTAAACGCGAATGTGGTGTTACTAACTTGGACGATGATGTTGGTCGTGGCACGCATTGGACGGCTTACGTAAAAGCGAATACCTTTGTTCTGTATTTCTATAGTATCCGTCGCTTACAACCTCCAACCGAATTAGTAAAATACTTTTGCAGCGACGGTGGCAATAACACGATCACGTATAATTCTAATAGATATCAACGACTCATGTCATACACAGGCGGTCATCTGTGTCTCAAATTCCTGTATAACTTTGCGAAACCGCTTTTGTCGGCAGTTTAGGTGTTGCGCTTCATCATGTTTAGTATATTCACTCTGACAGGTAATTCATCCATTCTTACTGCAAATTTTGACCCCCCTATTTTCTTAGACGACGGTAGCGAATATGTTTTTGGGATTGTTAAGTTTTGAAACCTACAATACTATTGCTAACACTAGACCTCCCAACAATGAATTTCATCTCGTCGGACTACCTCATATTACTATACCTGAGGGTGCATACGAAATTACGGACATTACCGATTTTCTACATAACCAACTTGAGTCTAGCGGAGGTAAAGAGCAGGTGCTGCTACGCGGAAACAACAGGACCTTAAAAACCGAAATAAAATCGAACGTTCCAATCGACTTTAGGAGTGACAATACTATCCGAGACAAGTAAGGATTTGACAGCAAAATTTATGATGCGAATATGTGGCATGCAGGTGAACATGTTACGAAAATTTTGAACATCAACTCCATCCTTATCCACTGCAATATTTCTGTCGGTTCCTATAAAAATGGTAAGCCTGGCCACATCGTTCATCAATTCTTCCCCATAGTGCCACCTGGGTACAAAATAGTGGAAACACCTAACCCTGTCATTTACCTACCGATCAGCACGAGACAGATTACTAACCTAACTGTTAAAATACTGGACCAAGCTGATACCCCCGTCAGTTTTAGTAAGAAAACCGTCACGGTAACGTTGCATTTAAAGAAGTTATAATGGGTTTTCGATTCAACCCTTCACCCTACCATGTCCAGCCCAGTTCGTATAAGAGAGGCTGTCCACAGCCTCGTAAAATCAGTTAAGCTTTGTCCGCCGCGCAGTTAACAAAGGCAAACAAAGACTTCTTGCGATCGTTGGGTTTTAAAGTGCTGCCATGAGTATTCTAAATATTGGGAAATGTGTCCTCGTCGACAAATTCATCGTTAGCAATCAGTTGCACACCCATGAACCGTATACAAACCGTTTTGACTATGACGATAAAATTCGAATTCCAATTCCTGATGATATGTCAACTCTACCAGGTTTGAGCTATCTATACATAGAGGGAAAATTGCGGAAAGCAACCGGTGAACTTACGACGGCTAAATTTCTTAACAATGGGTTGGCTCACTTATTTAGCGAAATTCGATACGAAATCAATGGTGTCGTTGTCGATTCTGTTACCAAACCTGGTATTACATCTACTCCTAAGGGATATGTGTTCTATACTTCTGATGATGTTAAAAATTTTAAAACGCTGGCTGGTTGTACGCCCCCAATACTCACATTACCGATGCACAGGGCAACTTCAGTGCCTGCATACCTTTGAAAATGCTGTTAGGTTTTGCCGAAGATTATGGAAAAGTTATACCTAACATCCGACAAGAACTTGTCCTAATTCGCAGCAATACCGATGCCGACGCCGTATTCAGTGGTACCGTAGGAGATACGGCTAAAGTTACGATTGACAAGCTGTATTGGAAAGTTCCACATGTTACTCCAGGTCTTGCTCAAGAATTATCTCTAACCAAATACATTGACAAAAATATCGACACACAAGTAACGTTTCGCAGCTGGCAACTTCATATCATACCAGGCGTTAATGCCGTGACTCAACATTCTCATGCCATCGCAACAACCACTAAAATGCAAACTCCCAGATACGTCATCGTAGGTTTTCAGACGGAACGTTCGGGGCTCATCTCTAAGGATAATAGCCATTTTGACAAAATTAATCTTACAAATTTTCGAGTTTATCTCAACACCGAACGTTTCCCCTACGTTAATTTAAATAACAATTATGGCCTGAATCATTACGCCACGTTATACGATATGTACTCCAAGTTTCAATCGTCCTATTATACTAAGACTGACGAGCCTTGGTTCACGTCCAATGAGTTTGCTGACAAATCACCTATTGTTGTGATCGATTGTTCTTATCAAAAAGACTACCTCCATGCAAACGCTGCCGTTTTTAGTGTTATATTTGAAACTTCCGCTAACGTGCCAGCTAACACAACCGCGTATTGTCTCGTTCTTCACTATTGTTTTTTTACTTACAACGCGCTGTCAAAAGCAGTTAAACAACTGTAATTTCTCAAACCACTTCAGTTGCACCTTGTCTTTTAACGTAACTGGACCGTGCTCCCGCCACCTAATACGATGAAGCTTATTATCGACATTCAAGGCTTCAAGACGTCGGATAAGCACTTCAGCCCAAAATAATTGGCCGCCTACGACGGTTTCCGTTTCCGTTCACCGCCTTACCCTCTCATTTACAACAACAATCCCACTGGATAATGCCTAATCATCATTGCATCGAGTGCAGTGAGGGATTTACTCTAGCATACATGTTTGCTGCAATCTTGCGACGTTTTCTGCAGGGTGCCACCGAAGTATATGTGAAAGGTCGAGAAAAGGCAACTTTTCTACGCCGCTATACCAACATTCCCATCATCGACGTTAAAAAACAACCGGCCCTCACCCCATCACAACCCGCTTGTTTATATCACTCTGCGCCAGTTTGTTATTGTGCTTTGTCTAACGTTTACCATATCTATAATCAGTATATAATGGAATAAAACAACTTTTGAATTTTTATTGTGTTTTTATTTGCATACAATATATACAGTGTTACTACATGGGTTAAACACCTACGTACTAGTGGAAAAGCGTTCTACATAAATTGTGTGCCTATGTTCTGCGCACAAGATGTCTCGCAGTACTTCAGCCACAGTAAGTATCCTTCGTTGGAACCGCAACCTATCCATAGCTTCTCGTTCCCACAGTCCTCTCAGAGTTTCTCGATATGCATACGCCCATGCAAATTGTACACCTGATTCTTCGAGTAGTCAAACTGCACGCTCTTCTTTATTTTCCTTCCTCTCTATAAAGTCTTTCACCTCACACATATGCCACTCTAGGCCAAGACTATCCACTAAATCTACAAGGAGGCCTTCATTTATGGCTCCGTTTAAAAATAGTCGACCAACAGCTGCACCGTTTTCGTACATTTTTTCTTTTTTATACAACTCTTCGTCACTGAACCCGCTATGTCCTAACCCATATACGACTCCGTGCGACGCGTCGAAAGCTAAATGCTCTAACAAACTCACTAATCGTTTAACCGCACTAGGTACGTCTCTTGCAGCTGGTCGAGCGGCTTCTCTATAACACATTCACATGACTAAGCTTCTAGTGCTTAAATGCGATGTTGCGAACACAGTTATTTTTAGCAACCGTACACATTCAACAGATAGGCAGACGGGCATCACCATAACTCGTATATGATTTTCTTCACACATTCACGTTCATGTCTCCAATTTTTTAAATACTCCTCGATAGGCTCAATCACATTGTACTCAAAAAATTCATACGCGTCTGGGAGTCGTAGTTGTATACTAGTTGTAGTAAACTCCGGATGTCCATCCTGCGTAACGGTGATATGCTAAACGATCGTGACCAAACCATGGAAATAACTCCGAAAATTCCTGGTAATATTTGTCTAGGTAGGTAGGTAATACGTAGGTGTTATCGTCAGCTTCCATATTACAACCACACTGTCACGATTTTGCAGCCGCACCGTTTCTGTACATTTTTCTTTTTGGTGGGAGGAGGTTCTAGAGTTTGACTTCGAAATTAAGGTCGAGGTGTTAGAGTTTGTTCTTGAAAATGATGTGACCTTGAAAATCATCTTAGCCTTCAACAATGGCCTTAAACTCAAGGCCAAATTTTTCCCCAGAGACAAAAAAAATTTCGCCGTAGGTCATCACCGTTTTTCATTAAATAGTTTAAGGACCCGGTGGTCTAATCGTATGACGCCTGGAGAGCTAAAAGATGCATTAAAGGGAATTCTAGACACTGCGCCTCAGGAGACCTGGGTTCGAATCCTAGTCGAGTATTTTTTTTAATAGACTATGTTTTATTTAGTAGACAATGAGAACAGCCCATTCACATGACTAAGCTAATACCTGCAGACCAAGCTCTTCTATTTGAACGTCGCACCGAACAATGTTACTTCAGTACTTTAAAATTTCGTACATGGAAACAGTGTTGTCGGTTGTTACCGCCAGGTCTTGCAACATACTCCGTATATTGCTAATGCAGTCACCAGGCAGGTTTGCAATACCCTTCACTATTTTGTGATAAAATAGCTCAAAGTTTTGCGCTTTTAGAACTGCGAATTGCAATTCCACCAGCCTCTGCAAGTCCCACAGCTCCTCCAACTATTCTTTCAATAAGTAGACTTCACTCTGTCCCACTTCTTTAATTTTTAGTACCTACTTTTTCTGAAGTTCCAAGAATGTATACTGTTTCCGTGCAGCTACCAGCGGAGACCACTGCTTTTCGGAGGAGGAATAGAAATAATTTGTCAGGATTTTTTGATTTTCAATTAGGGAGCCCAATCCAACTCCTCGAACTCCACCCAATCGTTTTTGTTTCCTCTTTTGAATCACTGGGGAAAATCCGGAGTTCGCCCTTAACCCCACATACACGTACTTTGAACTGGAGTTGTTTAACTTGTACGTTGTACTATTCAGAAGCACCGGAGATAACTGCACTTTATGTACTCTCGTAGTACTGCTCGCCACCGCAGTTACTTGCCGACCCTTAACTACTTCTATGGTTTTAACAAGACTTCCATAACAGCGTTCGAATGCTACTGCCATTATACATACCTTTCTTTGAATTTATTTCCACATTTCAAGGTTATAGGTAAATCACAGAACAACTAACCTTGACCTTGAAATTTAGCATTAAGCTGTGACCTTGAAGTTTAGCCTTCAGCTATGATCTTGAAGTTTAGCCTTGAGCTGTGACCTTGAACATTTAGCCTTGCAAAATAGCCTTGACCTTGAACTCAAGGCCACGTGATGGGGGAAGGTTCTAAAACTGCCCATTCTAACCTACTCTAGTCATAGGCGATATAAACTCCAAAAACACCTTGTGGAGTTGTAGAGCCTCAAATCCAGATGCATTAAAACTTGAAGTTTTTTCAAATCTTGGCACCCGACAAGTACACCTATTATCCATACTAAACCGATCATCAACCCGACATACTTGGCATTGTCCTGCAGAAAAAAAATAATAAACTTGTTTTCCAAAATGTCGTAACCGAATTCAATTTAAACCACATTCCCGTACTAGTGTTCTTTGCAAACAAATTATTCATAAACAACCCATCCCAAAGCTTAGCAATAGCAAAATGTACTGGAACCGCTTTAAAAACTTACTTTACCATAATCTACACTTTCAATTTATTTGCCAACACATATTTACAAATGTTGGCTGGTGCCCCGCCTTTCGGCATTACACCAACCCGTTTTGTGTCCTCTACCTATTGCTATGCCGTGGGCAGCGTGCGTTTACTAAACTAACCTAACCTAGACTAAACTAAACTAAACTAAATCATTACACTACTTAATCTAAATATCTTACGCACTAAAGAACACCATCCTGGCCGCAGTCAGTCACCACTCGCCCGTGTCCACTGATTCGTGCGCCTCACTCGCGATCCGGTTTGAGGAGCTGAATTTTGGAGGCGAACTCTCGAAGAGCCAGCTACCACTTCCTTTCCCCGGATAGCTCTCTCGCTTCCTCCATGGTGGTTGGCCAGGTCAGGCCCAGCGAGGCCAGTCGCGCGTCGGCGGCTCCGCGGTGCTGTCGTTCGAGGGGGCAACGTAGGATGACGTACTCGGGGGTGTCGTCTTCTTCTCCGCAGGCGCAGGCTGGGTCGTCTCGTCTGCCGATCCGGTGGAGGTAGGACCCGAAGCCCCCGTGTCCAGTGACAAGCTGTACAGTGAGGTGGTGGACCTGCCTATGACGTCGCGCCGGGTGGCAATTGTTGGAATCAGGCGCTCTACTGGCCTACCGGTGGTGGCCGTGCGCCAGCGTGCCTCCCACTGCTCCGCCTTGAGCAAAGCAAGTCGCCTTTTGCAGAACGCCCGGCTCACGACATCGAATGTTGGTGCCTCTTTTGCCGCTGCCGCCTCTTTGGCCAGCTCATCGGCGCGCTCATTCCCGTCGATCCCGACATGGGCCTTAATCCAATGTAGTCTGACGGACGCTACTCCTGACAGCTCCCGGAGCAGGGAATGGACTTCCACTTGGAGTTCGGTGGGCTTCCTCATGTGTTGCAAGGCCGTAAGTACCGACCTGCTATCCGTCAGGACCGATGGCCCTACGTTGTGCAATTTTTTACTGGTTCCTGCGGGTGGTTCGACGGTAGTTACAGATACCTCAACTAATCTTTTGTATTTACTGGTTTTACTCAGTCCGTATAGGGGCTGGGGACCTCCAGCTCTTACAGCAAAAGAAACAACAACATAGCCAGCGATGGTTATTTATTAGGACAAAGTCAAACGGTCCATTACGTTTATAATTATTATTAGGTTCGAAGTATGACCCGGACGTCGGGCGTTCGCTGTTTTCTTGCCTAACGGCCAGGAGGACGTCTGCCGACCGGAGCCTTGTTACGATGGGCCTGGTGGTGTTAGTGAAAGAGTAGAAAGGCAAAGAGTTGTTACGCAACGTCCACTTGCAAACAAGGGTCAAATGGAAGGCCTTGCGGTGCCGGTGTACGAGGTAACTAGGAAAGAGTAGAAAGACAAAGAGCTGCTACGCAACGTCCACTTGCAAACAGCGCCCAAAGGGCAGGCCTTGCGGTGCCGGTGTACGAGGTAACTAGGAGAGAGTAGAAAGACAAAGAGTCGGTACTCAACGCTTGCCTACGAACGAAGCCCGAGCGGACTTTGCTTTATCGGTTTGCGCTGTACCAAATTGAAGTAAGGGTTAGCTAAGTGACGAGCTGCCGTGATGGTTCTGGGTTACGAGTCGAACTATCAACGGCTCCAGGCTTGGTTCTGCTTCTGTTGTTCTTCCCTTCTATGCCGAGTGTTTTATGCAATCTTCAGCGGCCCCTCCATCCGGTGTCCTGGGCGCTCCGCCAATGAGAAATAAAATCTGGATTTCGTGGCTATAAGGCGCGATTTTAATTGGTTATTTTCCTTCCAAAACTCACGACGGCCTTTAATCCTTTCTATTGTGGTTTTAAATGCTTCCCACGACCCCCCTTGGCATGTGTTTTCTTTGACCGAAATCGTAAACTCATTAATTTTACGAACTAATTAGTCGGCGGTTTCTAAGCTTTTCGCCCCTTAAATTTGCCTCGAACCCCGGGTCACAAATCTAATATATTAATTTTCGATTATGGGCCCGGGGCGCGATCAACAGCTGTGTGGGAAATTGGGTTACAACTTGTAAACAAACGAGAGCTTCCGTATGTCATATAATTTCAACTTATTTTATACATAAAAGATATCTATAAACTACGGATTATCATTATCCTAGAACTAAAAAATGCCTGAAATAAAACAAATGTTTTCCCTAAATAAAATGCCTGAAATAAAACAAATGTCTTTCCTAAATAAAATGCCTGAAATAAAAACAAATGTCCTTCCTAAAATAAAATAGATAAAACCAAAGTGTCTGAAAATACGCGACCTCACATTACCTAGGAAAGACCTTTACTCCAGCAATCACCTGCACACATACTCATTTTATACAAGTTATAAACGGCATCGAAAGAAAGGTGCCTATACCTGATCCAATAAAACCAACTTCTCTCAAAGAACTTAAGAATATAATTAATTGAGAAACTATCCGAAAATAAATATTACAAACTTCATCCTTCAGGACCTAACAAGAAAAACCCTAGCTTATTTAAGTGCAACATTTAGTGCTTGCTTGAGACAATGCTACTTTCCGGTGATGGAAACATGCACATGTTTTAATGTTTTGCAAAACCTGGTGAGGACAAGAGAAAAATCATTGCAGACCTATAAGCCTACTGACCACATTATCAAAACTGCAAGTAAAAATTACAAACGTTTGCTTGGCAAAATAGAAAACCTCAAGATACCTTTCAGTTCGGTTTTAGAAAAGACATTCAACGTACCATCAACTACAAAGGTTTAGCGAACTCATTAAACGTGGCTTAGAAAACAAACTGTATACAACAGCAGTTTTTCTTGACGTTGCCAATGCCTTCGACAGGGTGTGGTTCGAATGTTTTAAAAAGAAAATATTAGCAATTGAAATACGTACTTATCTCAAAACTATAATAATCTTTTCCATTCTCGAAAGTCGAACCTTCTCTGTTAAAATCAACTCGACATTGTCCGAAACTAAGAGCATTTGAGCAGGCGTACCGCAGGGTAGCATCCTGGGTCCAGTTTTTTAAAGATATACTCGTCAGACCTACCAGAAATTAATGCAACACTCACTACATTCGCCGATGACACTAGATGAAGCAGTAATAGCTTAAATATTCACATTACGAAGACTCAACGATCCAGACAACGAAATTCCTTGGAATTCTAAAGATTCCGCGGTGAAATATTCAGAAGTCCACCTCGATACCCGATTAAGCTGGAAGTATCATATAAATCAATAATTAACCCAGAGCTCCAACAGGCTGAGACAGCTGTATCAGTTAATAAATTGAAAATAAACCTTAAAAATCGAATGTGCAGTATTACTATACAAAAGATTGTTACGACCTCTAGCATTATACACATCGCCGGTGTGCTGTAACACCTCTAAAACCAAAATACAAAAACTGCAACGATTACAAAATAAGGTTTTGAGAATTGCTGCCAATGCACCATGGTATTTTCGTAACACATAGCTGCATCAAGAACTTTGTTATAAACTCAAGTTCGTGTAGAGGAGCAGTGTACGATAAACTACGTGTATATCAAATAAACATCCACACCAGATTGAGACATAAATTACCCTAAGACATTATTTCATCAGATCATGAAGATGATTAAATTATTGCTCATTATTTTCCCTTGGGACCATTACTTTGTCTCAATATGTTATGATTTGTGTTATTAGATTTATATTATATTTCATCACTGTCATGTATAACAAACTGACGATTGTTGATCTGGCAATAAACAATAATAAGTTAAAAACAGTTTTTTTTTGTTCTCTGACGATATTATAATAATATCAAAATAACTGTGACATGAAATATGATTGTAGATGTACGGATTATTAGCTTTGCTGCTGCCGTATTATAAAATAAGCAAATAAATAAATATTTAATTTTCGGAACTGGTTTGGTGATGCGATTAATCAGTTTATAGAAACGGTTTTCTTTCCTTCTCACTAACTGTTGCACTAATAATCACGATTACTATAGTACGGTCCATTGTTACGTCTAAACTAGATTCGATTTTAAAATGCCCTGGCGCTATTTCTTTTCTAACGAAGACATCCAGGATCCAATAAGTTTGTTTAAGTGTAGATAGATGTCTACGCTTATTTTCTTGTATCGCACGTTGAAGAATATGTCCCTTACTAGGTGGAGAACATCTTGCTCTCCACTGTACAGTCTTTGCGCTATAATTCCCTCCGGATAAATATTGATTAAAGTATTCTTGAAAACCTTCTTTGCTATGTCTATAGGTTGGAGGGCAGTACAGTACAGTACTGAAATCATTAGCCCAGCCAATCGCCTAGCATACACTTGTTGCCTGAAGATATTTTTTTACCATATTTAGGCAGTTCATAATGTTTAATATATTTACGTTGTTCCACCTCTTGCCCATCTCTCTGTATCATGATGTTTATATCATATGTACTATAGTTTGGTATTTGTAATACGATTTTTGGGTAAAGTGGATTTCAGCAACGAACAAGATGCCAATGTGGTGATGCTGTAGGAATTATTTTTGAGACCTATTTTATACCGTTGCGCCATTTTAAATGCCATTATTGTTGTACAGGTTCTTGTTGTTGGAGGTGCGTATTCTTTTTAAAATAAAGCATTTAAAAACTACCTTAAAAACTTATCACCAATAGCAGATGTTGACTACACACTGTGGAATGCTGAGAAATGCTTAAAACAACCAATGCAATGAATACCACCATTCAGAAAAGATCGTTCTTGGACAAGCACCGACATTGAAAACGCAGAACTGTTCGCATATCATTTAGGAACAGTGTTGCAGCTACTGCCTACTGAAGCAAAAGATGAAGAAATACGAGAATATCTAGAAGCGTCATACCAGATGGCTTAGAAAATACTGTAGAAAATCGCCTCTGGTATTTATCAAGGGGCAATCTTTACCTCAAACGGAAAGCGTGAAATATTTGGCCCAACACAACTTAAACATATTCTTAAGAAAAGATATCACCTTGGGACAACATTACGCAAATATGATTGGTTGTACCAACTTCACTGCGATTCCCCTAACCGTTTTTGGCAACCGTGGGGTCATAATAATAATAATAATAATAATAATAATAATAATAATAATAATCTTTATTTAGTTATAAACTATTTTAAGATTTACAATTGTTTACATATTTACTTAACTAATAATATTTCTTAACATAATCGCTTAGTTTTTTTTAAACTCATAGATATTTTTAGTTCCTTTGACTTCAATTGGAAGGTTATTATAAATTTTGAAACCTTTATAAAAGAAACAATTTTGGGAACTGGTTTTTGTAGGTTTGGGTAATCTATCATTCTGCCTATTTCTAGTACTATAATTATGAGTATCACAACCATAAACTAAGTTTTGGGTCATATATTCAGGTAACAGGTTATTGACTGCTTTAAAAACTAACAACAAAGACACAGTTGAAGGATTCATAATCATCTCGAAATAGGGTGAATATCACAGGTGGAAATGGTAAAACTCAAACCTTCCCCATGTATAACATTTAATGAATAAATAATTAGTTGACAAGCGACATGTTTCGACAATTAAGTTATCATCAGGGTTCTAAAATTAAATAATTGACTAGAGAAAAGTTACGAACCAAATAGAAGTTAAAACTTACTTAAAAATCAAGAAGCGGTATATTGAAGATTAAAATTAATATTGAAGTTTAAGCAAAACTCGAAGGAATGCGTGATAACCTTGAAGAGGCAGATGTGGTTAAACCAGGTACAAGATGAGTGACCTTCGTGGTCTAAACATCCGAACTACATGCTAAAATAAGTGTAAATAATTAATTAACAATATTGCAATAAGAAAAGTATTAAACTTACGGGAAATATCTTATAAACAATTAAAAATTACGAACAAGTTAAGCTGTCAACAACACGTGAAGCGGGTCATGACAGAAGTGAACAAAATCAGAACTAATAGATCTATTTTAGAAACTTGATGATGACTTAACTGTCGAAACATGTCGCTTGTCAACTACTTATTTATTTATTAAATGTTATACATGGGGAAAATTTGAGTTTTACTATTTCCACCTGTAACAACAAAGAATTGAAATAAATACGTTGCTTTATACTTAACAATTGTAAACAATCTAGCATCGCAGAAATTCTTGTATATTTCGAACAGCGTAATATAATACGCATTACTCTGTTCTGATGTTTTTGCATTCTAGCCCATTCTTGTTCTTGACATAAAAATAATATACAAGAGCAGTAATCGAAATGCGGTGCGATGATTGTTTTGTAAATCATAATTTTAGACTGCATACTAAGCTTGTCAGAAATTCTACTGAATAAGCCTATTTTATTAACTACCTTTTTAATTACATAATCTACGTGTGCTTTGAAGTTTAATTTATCATTTATAATTACTCCTAGACATTTAACTTGAGATCCCTTTTCTATTTCTAAGTTTTCAATTTAAATTTTATTAACCGATTCTGCATTAGTACCTGATAAAGTTATTGTTTTCGTTTTTGCGATATTCAGTTTCAGTTTATTACATTTTAACCACTTAGAAATAATTTCTAAATCTATATTCATTTTATTAATAGCATTTCTAACATCTTCGTCAGTAACTGTCACGAATGTATCATCTGCAAACAGATTTATGGTGGAATGTTTTAGATTCAATTCTAAATCGTTTATATACAAAATAAACAATAATGGACCAAAAACAGAGCCTTGGGGTACACCCAAGTTGTTTTCAATGTAGCTTGACTGGCACTGATTAAGGTATGTAGTTTGTAGTCGATGAGTGAGATAACTTTAAAACCACATATTTTCGTTACCACGTATTCCATATTTATGTAGTTTATTCACTAACCGCTGCCTCTTGATAGTTTCAAATGCACGTTTATAATCTAGAAAAACAGTAACTACACTTTAATTCTAAGTCACTTTTTCAATTCATGAAAACCAAGTTTAACGCCGTTTCACCCGAATGTTTAGTTCTGAATTCCGATTGGTTTTTACTTATAATGTCATGTTCATCTAAAAAGATTTGGAGCTGATCTTTCACAATAGGTTCCATAATTTGTTCGTATAACGGTAACACATTTATTGGTCGAAATTTTTCGCACTTGTTAGTTAATTTAACTTTAGGTACTGAAACAACTCTAGATATTTTCCATGATTCTGGAAAGCACCCTGTTCCGAGACACTGATTTATTAATTTAACAAATATCTCACTACAACTGGTAAGGCATCTGCAATTACAGCAACTGTAATATGGTCGAAAGAACTCTTTCGTTTCATTTTAGCTATTGATTTTTTAATATCATTTAATGTAATTGTTTTAAAGTACTGATATTATCCGGAAACGTAGCATCTTCAAAGCGGTCGTTTATAATAATGGACTTGCTTAGCTCTAATATTCTATTTACAAAATACTGATTAAATTTATTAGCAATATCCTGGGCATTGCTAATTTCTTCTCCGTCAAATAAAATGTTTGAAGAAGTATTTGTTTGTCCTTTCATTAAAGATTTGACAGTTTTCCACATCTTCTTCAAATTTCCACGACAGTTTTCTATTCTATTTTCATAATATTGGTTTTTCCTGTCCTTAATTTTATTGCTGTAAAAATTTCCCAGTCCTGCTTGTTTTTGGTAAGTTTAGGTGTCTTGTATATTTGATTGCGTTCCGCCTGGAGCTTGCGTAAATCACAGCTAAACCATAGATTGTCAGTTTTAAGTGCAATTGTTTTATTGTCAATGAGGTTATTTACGGAATTTTGTATTCTGCTGACCATATGTGTGGCAAGATTGTTTACATCTTTACTATCTAATAATGTGACCCAGCTACATTTATTTAGTTTATCAAGCAGTTTTTGCGAAGAGTAACTAACGAAAGTTGTGATATTAACTTTTTCAAAATTTCTGTTATACCGCGCAACTTTTTGTAACGTGATATCGATTATATTATGTTCAGAAATTTGTGGAATCTGCACATTAACAATTAAATTGTCTGGATTTGTTAAAACGAGGTCAATGATTGTATTGGATTTTTTTAAATTTAAACCCAACGTATTTATTAATTGTAGGAGCTGGCTTGTATAGAATAAATCTTTAGAGATATCTCAGTTGAAATCTCTTAAAATTAAATGCTTGGTGTCGTCTGGGATTGTATCGTCGTATCATCTTTCAAACTGCTCTAAGAATCTTGCAATACTGGCACTTGGAGAACGATAAACAGCAGTGTACAATTCGTTTTGAAATCCTTGCGTTATGTAAATGCATAGCAACCAGAGTTTGTTGTTAAATCGTTAAATGAAAATTTTGAACTATTTTGAACTTAATATTATTACTCACAACAATTGCCAAGCCTCCGTGTGCCGATTTGCGAAATTACAGCGAATGGTGACATAACCCCGAAAATTTATTTCACAGTCTTCAATATTCTCTGTGAACCTTGTTTCACTTAAAACCACGATAACTGAACGTCTGTCTTCAATTAAAACTTCAATTTCCTCCATATGTTTTAGCATACTTTGTGCATTTGAATAAACAATTTCAGTATTTGGTTCTGTTATTCTAAAAAATCTATCTTACTTATTTCTTGTTCTAGTTTACGTTTGTAAACTGGACAGTTGAAGCTCCATGCAAAATGATCTACATCTAAATTAATTTTTAGTTTTTCTCTAGCATTACAGCAGTTCACACATTTCTTTTCTTTGTCGTTAGTCTTACATTCTTTCAAAATATTAGAACCGGCACATTTTGGGCATGTTATCTTCGATTTACATTGACTCGCTTTATGATTGAATCCATTACATGAAAAGCACCTGGTTACTTCAACTGCATCATAAACTCTACACCTATCCCAGCCGATATTATTTTTTTTTCTTTCATAATTACACGGTAGGCACATGCATTTATTTCCGCAATTACTGTATAATTTTTCCTGTTCTTTTGGTTGTGGTTTTCTGTATATATACAACTTTTATGGATGGTTCCTATGATTCCAAAAAACTATTTTGGGATATTATTTTCTCCTCTATCGTTTCGATTGTCATTTTTTCGCTTAGTCCAACAATTTTTACTCTAGGCAATTTCTTCTTTGGGATTGTAACTTCATAGTTCTCTCCAAGATAAGTTTCGGCTTTTTCTTTAATTCTGCTTACATCATCCTTGTTTTTGCCTACAACAACAACACCACCCTTGCTAACAGTCCGTAGGCCAGATATATTTAACTCGGTAGGATCGATGGCATTTTTATGTCTTTTTTAGTGTCAATACTTTTTTGGTCCTGATTTTTGGGTTTTATTACTACGACGGGTTCGTGTTTGTTTAACTTTAATTTTTCAGCATAAGTTATATCGTTAAAAATGATTCGTCAAATGCAGTATCAGTAGAATAAGGACCTAGTGTTTTGAATTTAATGTAAATATGAATTGTGTAATCTATTTACAGTGCCGTTTACGTATATCTTAGAGAGTTATAGTTTTAACATTGTTCTTGAGGTTTTGAGCTCCAAGAATTCGTAATTGAAGATAAAGTAATATTTTCAGGCAGGTATTTTTTGGATAGCTCACAGATTCGCTTTAAAATAGAATGGGATATGCAGATATTCGTATTATTCTTATAAATTTTAAAGATGTTACTAGGTGGTAATAGTAATAAAGTATTTTGTTCTGTATGCTATTGTAAGGTTGTAGTTTATGTGTAATTAACTATTGTAAGATTTTTAAAATTAAAATGTAAAAGTTCTTTGTTTTATTGGACACCCATCTGTAAATATAGTAATTAAAAATATACCAAAAAAAGTACAGGCACTGTAGTGTGCTTAATAGTCTTCGCCTAGAAGTTACTCGCAAACAACTTTCTTCAAAATACAAACTACAAATAATTTCTTTCTTGTGGTTTTCGCTGTTTATCTGTATTTAAATAAGAATAGAAAATAGAAATTGTTAGCACGTACGTGGTTTGAAGGATCAGTACAATAATTTAAATTTAGCCTTCAAACCATATCCTTCGTAAAACTTGATTTAAGGGAAATTTATGACAAAATCTTCTCCAATTTGTATATTTGCAGGTTGCAATACAACACATTTTATACGCACAATATGCAGAACCGCTTTCCATTTTAAACAACACAAAAACCAAATTGTAAACAATAAAAACTAGTAACTTAATCAACACATTAAACTGTGAACGTAAATAACGTAATGAATAAAATACACAAAAAACTATCAGAAAAGTGATAAATATTTGCATCGTAATCAATTGGTAACTGATGTTACATTGCAAATTTAAAATTCCAGCTCGTGGGTATCCAGCGCTTTGCGGAGAATCGCAAAAGTTCACATATGCCCAGGCCGTATAAAGTGACGTTTGTCACACACAATTCAGCAATTAAACGCTGTACTAGCATAGAGGTATACTGCCGTGCAAGTGTCACAGGATTTAAGTCCAGAACATTACGTTTTTGAATGAGGAATTGAACTAAATGTCCAAAATCCGATAAAAACATTACTTCTTTACGTTATACAGGGTGCTGCGTTGTCGGACGAAACATACAAAACCGCCATGCTAATTACGATGCAGTCAAATATTGGCTTCTCTAATAATTTTACACAAAATTCCATTTAGGTTTTTTAAAGAACCGTGCATAGGGACCCAATTTTTGTAATTTAAGATATTTTTTTGCTCTAAACTGAAAATCAATAGGTATTATTAAATATTTGATAAAATTAATAGGCAATATTAAAGATGTCTGTAAGATGTTGAAATTTGGAGTACACATATAAAAGCAACATGAGCAATTTATTATGAGCGTTGACAGTAATTTTATGAAATACGTAATTTTTCCCGTATCTTATATAGTGTGTTACAAAAAGAAATTACATAAGGGTTGGCTATGGTATATAAAAGTAATGTCAACAGCAAGCTTTACAATTCATTAACTGTCATCACTGTTGTTGTTATTGTAAGTTTATACCGGGTGATTGTAAATGTTTTTTTATAAAGTTCCCTTTGAATTTATTTGTTGTAGGAATAAAATATTGGTGGCACTGTAAGTCTATGTTAAATTCGAGGTTAGCAAATTAGGTTTTGCGTCAGTTTTGACACAGACTGAAGGAAAACCTAATCTGCTAACTTCGAATTTAACATAGACTTTCAGTGCCACCAACATATTATTCATAGATACTACAAATATTTCAAAGGGGAACTTTATGGAAAAGCATTTATAATCACCCGGTATTATGCGCTGATATCGTGATGAAAATTCTAAGGATTGCTGTTTCTTAAGCTTGCTGTCGACAATAGTTTTACTTTCCAATGCCGACCCTTATGTAATTTCTTTTTGAACACATGGTATCAAGGTCTCTTGAATGTAAAAATGTTGTGTGCTTGAGCAAATGGATTCTTTTTGTATCTGATGTACGAATTTTTATTTCAATCAGCCATTTTCAGCTAGGTTTATCAGTCACCCATGAACTTTCAACAGTCCCTGATCAACAGCAATTTGACATTTTGTTTTAAAATGTCAAAAGTTGCCTAACACATTTTTTATAGCTATTTATACCGGGTGACCATAAATTGTTGTGATTTTTTTTCTTAGGTTGGCACTGTTTATGTTGGTGGCACTGTAAGTCTATGTCAAAGTCGAGATTAGCAGGTTAGGTTTTGCGTCAGTTTTGAGGTATTACTAGGGTGGAAAATGTATAATTTCCTCCAGCGGATGTAGTTTAATTTTCTAGCGTTAGCGAAAACAGTACCTAATCGATTGTAATCATGCAAGGGGGGAAATGACATTTTAGTACAGATTTATACTTATGACACTTTAACATTTTATGATGCGACTATCTCTTGTATTCAGCAGCATTCAAAAATATTTAAATATGAAAATCAGGAGGCCAGTTGATCTATTATTAATCACATTGCCCCCCCCCCCTCGACTCTAATGGCAACGGAAGTTAATGTATTATATTTCCTCCTACTGACATTGGAAACCGACCAGAGAACCAAACATATATTTTCGGGAAACCCCTAACAGGCGACAGAAAATGTCACTTTCATAAAAAGGGGTAAAAAAGTATTTTCAAACTGAGCCAACAAAAAGTGCTCAAGTTGCGCCAATTGGATCACTATGTAGTGTTCTTTACAAAATCTAAATAGAATTTTGCTGTCAAACAATTAAAAAATCCAATAATGCACCCTGTGTACTTAGGTAAGTTACATATTTTCGTCATTCAGCCACATGTTAAGCATATTTAATAGTAGATTGTTCTAAAAGTTAAGAAAAGTGAGAGTTTTTCAACATTTAATTTACGAGCCAACGATGCAAAACGAGTGGATTAATTTTACACGAACATGGAAAAATAACTTTTATAACATATTCAGCGTGCTATTTTTCTAATACCATTACAAAATCTAGCCAAAATGAACTTCGACATTTCTTCATATTCAAAAAAACAAAAATTGAAATCGGCAATGAAGAACATCGAAATCGTCATTAAAATACGAGAAATCGGCAGTAAAGTAATCCATTGTTTTACGACTTATTATAGGCGGCTGGACGATAGGTAAACGTCAACCGACTTTAACATAACCTACAAAAGTTGGTTAAAATGTTGTAATTTCGCGATTTCTCGATTTTAAAAAGCAATGTACCCCTCGGTACTGGAAGTTCCTTTTTATCTCTCATGTGGTTTATTTGCTTTGGCGCTACGGGCCTCGACAACTAACCTCACATTCGCGATAAAAAGCTCAACTTCTGTGATAGCGTATGTGGAAGTTAATATAAAAATAAAAAATTAAAATTGAACTTTCTTCTTTCTGTAGGGACTTTGTACTAAGGTATAATTGGTTTAATTCTTTTTGGAACACCTTTTATAATTGTTGTCCTTGACTTTATTTATTTACTAACATCTTACATCAAAACAAACTAAACACTTTTGGTTTTGGTGAACGGTGCATGTAGCTACAAGATTTAATTATTAAAAAACCTTCAAAAGTGATGAAGTAGTTAACAAAACATAGAAATTAAGCATTGAAAGTAATTGAAAAAGTAATTAATGTTGTACAATTACAATTATTAAGTAATTGGTAATTTAATTTTATTTCATGTGACTAATTGGAATGTCTGGTAATTCAATTACTTCATTGGGCGGTAATTGGTAATTAGAAATTAATTACTTTTTTAAAGTAATTTGCCCACCTCTGTACAGAGTCCAGCACAGGGGAAACACTTTTCACTTCTTTTAAAATCCATAAAACACCTATCACATCTATTATAACCACTCATTGCGGCAATAACATTGCCCGAAACGGGCAAAATTATTTCATTGAATTCACGTACGTTAAGTGTGTCAACGGAACGAATAGAACACGTCCGCGTTTCACGACAGCTAGCAAACATAATGCCTAAACCTCGTCAAAGAGGAGGCACGGATGCCTCTGCAGTGGTGGTAACGACGACGACTGGTTGGTAGAGTCTCAGTTATCTCTACAAAACAAAAAGTTATTTTATAAGATGGTTATCAAGCCGATTTGAACCTACGGAGTAGAACTTTGGATTACGACAGTGACTTCAAATTGGTTTTCCGTATTTTATACCAAACTAGCTGAAACCCGCGGCATATGCCGCATTTAAAATGTACGACGAATTTTATTACTTTTGTTGCACTAAAGAAAGTTTTAAAAGCACGCTAAGGAAAAGTTCCAAAAAATATTTTTTCAAATGGAAAGTCTCTGGAAAGGAAACGCTCGCCTCTGGAAGGCGTCCTAATTAATACGACGTTGTTGGAACGCAATAAAAAAAATGCGGAAAGAACTGTTCTACAAATTAAGAAAAGTGAGAGTTTTCCAGTGAATGTAAAAGTTTTACGTGAGCATGGAAGAATGACGTTGTAGCCCACGGCATATGCCGCATTTAAAGTTTTGCGCGTTAGATAGATATACTTTGTTTGTGACATTACAAAAAAAAATTCTTTTACACACGCCTACTATGGCAAATGCTACACCAAATACATACAATATATACAGTTTACATTTAATTATATATATTTATTCCTAATTCAGTAAGTAAAACATGTTTAGAGTCATGTTTTTGATAACGGTGATAAAACTTAGAATACATTTAGATTTTAGTTTATTGGCATACATGTTTAACGTCAGCGTACAAACAATTTCCAGAATATTTTATACCACATTGAATATTATGTATCATCGGATGAAAAATTTTATTATTTGGCCTGAACGAGATCAGCTGATTAAATCAATGCCAGAATGCTTCAAGGTAGCATTTGGCAACAAGATTTCAGTAATAATCGATTGTTTTGAGATGAGAGTGGAAAAATCAAGTAGCCTTGAAGTACAATGTACTACATGGTCTACGTACAAACAACATAATACGGTAAAGGTACTAATAGGCATCACTCCTCCTGGATCAATATCATTTGTATCACATGGATGTGGTGGCAGAATAAGCGATAAAGGTCTAACAGAGGATTGTGGGATTTTAAACAATCTCTTGCCAGAAGATTTTGTATTGGCAGATCTTGGCTTTTTAATAAAAGACTCCGTAGGACTACATATGGCCACAGTGATTACGCCTGCTTTTCTAAAAGGGAAACGGCAGCTCGATGCAAGGGATATAGAATCAACCAGGAATATAGCAATTGTGAGGTAGTGCAAGTATATTGTTACAATAATTATCTTAATTATATCTTTTTTTCAGAATACACGTCAAAGGCGTTATTGGAGTCCTTCGTCAAAAAAATACAGTTCTTCACGAAACGATGCCTATGTTCCTGGCGAAAAAGAAAACTGACGATGTTGCCGTGGTAGATCAGATATTAACAGTTTCTTGTGTACTCGTAAATTTATGCCCTCCTATAATTGTATAATTATGAAATAAATTGTATTAACAAAGTTAATCTAATTATTTTTACTTTAATAATAATAATATCTACAAAATTATTAAAATTAGTTAATTAAGGATCTAACGTTAATACTATCCACCACCATTTATTATATAATGTAAAATTATTTGATTATCTTTTTCTGCATGTGGCCAATTAATAAAAAACAAAATTACAATATCACATACCAAAAATTATTAAATAGTACCTATATGATAAGAAACATAAGGATATTTCGAAACTATGTAAGCTACATTAACAATCAATAAAATTACACATGCTGTCTACACAACATAAAAGAATAATTAATGTCTAAATTAAGTATAAAAAATAATTTTTCCGTTGACCGCTTCTTAATTTCAATATTAATGAATTATTTTTCCTAAAAAAGGATGGATTAATAGAAGTCATTAATACACTGTTTTTGATTAATACACTCTTTTTCATTAATTAACTGTTTTAAAAAAAAGGATGGATTAATAGATCTATTAATACACTGTTTTTGATTAATCCACTCTTTTTCATTAATTAACTGTTTTTGTGATTTTGAGGTTTTGATATTTTGCATGGAGGTTAGTTGTATTAATCAAATTTTTCACCACAAAAAAAGATTTTGCGGTTAACAAAAAAATTTTGTAATCAACTCGTTTGTTAATGGGCGATTAATAATCTCAACTATTAAAGGCACTCACTCGCTATCGCTTGTTCGTGCTTTAAACAGTTTCGATTATTAATCGCCTTCATTAACACACTTGTTGGTTAAATAACTATTAATGCATAAAGCATAACGGATATTTTGAAGCTATTTAATATTTATTTATTGTGACATCTCTAACAGGTGTTACCCTTATTACAAGAGATGCAGTGTAGATATATTCTGCTATATGCAGGTATGAGCGTTATAGCATGTAAATTAAAATTAAAATAATCATCCTAACTAAAATAAACTTTAATCATGGTTGCAGGAGATGCATCGACGCCGTAACTTGCTACTATGACTTCCCGTATTGATTGGTAAATTTAAGTCTTAAAAATTTGTTACATCAATAGTTCGTTTTGTTTCATTTTAGTTATAATAATACTTTTTTACAACAGAATCAAACATACTGTATGGAGCTGACAAATCAATGTTGAGCAGTATGTAAATTTGATTCTCAAGCTTTAATATATCAGTAATCGGAATTCTGGTATAAAAAGAAGGTACAAAGAATAACGGTGAGAAACAAACAGGCCTAGCGGGTACTCTTAAAGTGAATAGCGAAAGCAGCTTGCTATCGTTAATCTTATTATTCCATAATTTATAACAAAATTTTAATGAATTTAAGGTACATAAACAATCAAAATATTTACATAACAGTACAAAATAACAGAATAACTAATGTCTAAATTAAGTATGAAAAAGAATTGCAATGGATAAAGTATAAAGAATATTTCGAAGCCATTTATGCTAAATAAACAATCAACATATATACAAATTCTATCAACACAGAATAACAAAATAATTCTATTTATATACTGCTCCACAAATGTACTGGACCACCCATAAAAAATGTATTTATTACATTACGTCACAATATATATATATATATATATATATATATATATATATAAAAGCTTTTGTTTTATAGTATACTCATATTAAGCATATTTAATTTCACTATTCTCAAATATCATCTGAAGAATTAACAAAATCATATTAATAAAATTAAAAAATTATGAAACTATAAAAAAACTATATTTCACAAAAATAAGAGGAATCACAAAAAAAGGTTAATTAATAGTTCTTTGAGTCTCTCCAGAACGTTTAAAAATCTTTGGCAACAATTCGGCATACTTTGTATGCAATGTGCTATCAATATTTGGGCAAAATTCAAAATTTTAAAATGATAATATTTTATTAATGGACTTAGTTTTCTTTAAACAGAATTATGAAAAGAAATGCTTTTTATAGTGACACAATCATGAAAGGTTACCAAAAATTTCATGACTGCCCTTTTGGAAAATATTTTTAAAAATTGCACCAATATATGCAAATGGTCCAGTTCATTTGTGGAGCAGTATATTTACAGAGTTCACATAACCACTTTCCTTTAGGAATTTTTTTAATTGTAGGCATGCTGAATGGTACCATTTTATTCTATATTTTCTGTCATAACATTTTACCATTTGTTCGCCGTCGTCTGGTTTCCTACAGTGACACCATAGCTGCAATCCATAATTAAAATAGGTACATAACATTGTAACATATAATTCACAAAAATACAAACCTCTTCATCAGCAGTGCCTATTACGATGCCACTGGAAATTGAACCAACACCTATAGCTCGAATGTCCATGGGGATGTCGTCTGAACTTGGACCAGCACTCGTAGATGGCATATCCATGGCGATGTCACTACAACTTGAATCCAAACCAGTGGTCATAGATGGCAAAACTAATGTTAGAATCTAGTAATTTCCAAGTTTTGTATTGGTAACACTTTTGACATCTATCATATTGACATTAAATTGTTAACCTTATTTAAGCTAAACGACACAATAAATCGGAGGCGTACTCAACATTGTGGTATGGCGCATTTCAAAACAGAATTAACACACAAAAATAGCGACAATAGCAATAACAAAATAACAGAATTAACAAAATCAACAGCAATTTTCACACTTTGACTTGCACAATATCGCAAGATAGTCCAGTTACATTAGACGGACAACCGCAGCATCTGCCGAAAAAATCCAAGTGAGCTGAAATTTTGCATACACTTTTATTTTGACATTATAAATAATGTCTCAAAAGTCCCCATCGATATCGCGCTTGCGTTTTGAGTTATTCAAGGTCAAATGTCACAGAAATAAGTTTTTCGCAAATATCTCGCTTTCTATGGGTCGTATGACTTTTTTAGTTATTACAAAAAATGAAGGCTAGGAAATTCTCTACAAAAAAGAATATAAAGCTTTTTTACATACAACTAACCGTTCAGTAAATAACACACTATTAAGTTTTGCAGACGGGTTTTACTTCTTTTTACGATAAAGAAAGTATTGGATTCACCCCAAAAATTCGAAAATTGGGTTTTCAACAGATCTTCACGTTTTAGAGTCCCCTGAACCCAAAAAACATGTTTTTGCTCATTGGTCTGTGTGTCCGTCCGTCGATCTGTCTGTGAACAGAATAACTCATAAATGAAAAGAGGTATGGCGTTGAAACTTCATATATACGTTTTTTGTACTATCTAAATGCGACAGCAAGCTTCTGAAGGAAATCGCATAACCGGTGTGTATTGATGTGAGATAAGTGATTTTTCAGTTGAATACCTCTAAAATTCAACTTGAAAATCACTCATCTCAATCAATCCACATTAAAAATGTAATAAAAATGTAAAGTTTCAAAGAAATTGTTGGAGCCGTTTTTGAAACACAAGAGTAAACATCAAACTTCCGGTTATGCGATTTTCTTCAAAAGATAGCTGTCGCATTTAGATAGTACACAAAACTTATATATAAAGTTTCAACACCATACTTTTTTTCATTTTTGAGATATTCCGTTCGCAGACAGACAGACACACAGACAGACAGACCAATGAACAAAAACACGTTTTTTTGGGTTCAGGGGACTCTAAAACGTGAAGATCTGTTGAAAATTCAATTTAGAATTTTTGGGGTGAATGCAATACTTCCTTTATCGTAAAAGGAAGTAAAACCCGTCTGCAAAACTTAACAGTATGTTATTTACTGAATGGTTAGTTGTCCGTAAAGCACCTGTATAATCTTTTTTGTAGAGAATTTCCTAGCCTTCATTTTTTGTAATAACTAAAAAAGTCATACGACCCATAGAAAGCGAGATATTTGCGAAAAACTTATTTCTGTGACCTTTGACGTTGAATAAGTCAAATCGCAAGCGCCATATCGATGGGGACTTTTGAGACATTATTTGTAATGTCAAAGGTGTATGCAAAATCTCAGCTCACTTGGATTTTTTCGGCAGGCCGATCCTACTGTAGCTGGGCTAAGAGATTTTTGTAGCTATAGATTATAGTACAAAACGCCACCATAACGATGCAATAAGCGTAAAATTGTGGGTTGAAGATACAAAAAGTCTATGTGACGAGTGTCCAGTATTGTTATACCGGGTGGCCATAAATATCTGAGATCTCGGTAGCCATGGAATTAGCTACTTATAAATGTTGGGTTAGTACTATATTTCAATTACAATAAGTATTGGTACCTATGTAATGTAATAAAATGCAAGAGGAGGAGAATGTGCCATGGATTCTGCAGTTTAGCCTACGACTCGATTATAAAAATCTCCTGTTCTAACTCCATTACTTATTGCAATCTGTAATAATTTTTGACAGATAGGAATTTTAGTTGTCATGACATTTAGTTTAGTTGTATTCATCGCTTTAATAAAGCGGTGTTGATTCCAAAGGTAATGTGATATCAGATATTTATGGCCACCCGGTATAAAGAACAAGGTGTTGAAAGTGATTTAGGGCTTCTTGATATCAACGATTTTGCTTTGATAATAATGACGTCTTTTCAAATTCAACAGTTGCTACAATTTGGTTACAACAAAATAGAAGTAAATTAAAGACGTATAAAAATGTAATAAACCAGCAATTGTTGAAGAAAAAATATAATGGATGGCCTTTTGAATAAAACCGATGCTACTGAAAACATTAGCACGAGGTTTGACCACACATACACTTCGTAATTCGTTTTTATTAAAATTTGTAATAATTTGTAATTTGTTTTATATAATAATAATAATAATAATAAATCCATTTATTGAATACCAAAGAGGTATACAAAGCCAGCCTTCCACCCTCCCGGGGCATCACACAAATATAAGCAAATGCTGTACACACACAAACTTAATATAATACAATACAGTACATGCTAGCAACATAACAAGACTATCTTAAATCGTGTTACTAACTAATTCTAACAAGGCACTCTTAATAGAAAGTGGCTGCTCTGGAAACATATCATAGAACTTATTTAACAATGTGGGAGCCATATATAGAAAACAGCCCTCAAATTTAGCTGTTCGATGTTGTGGTATTGTATATAAGCCGTTCACGATCTTTTTGGGTCAGGTGAGGCTATGACCATCTAGTAATTTTGTTGGCAGTACCTCTGTTGCAACTAAACTCCCTCATGGAAATTGACAATTTTTGTGTTAGGTTAGGTTGTTTTCAGTTTAAGGTTATATTTTCTGAATAGGTACATTGTTGCCGGATATTCTCTAGTCTCCACATCGACTCGCTTTCTTTTAAATGTGGTCTGTCCTTCTTAAATTGGAAGTAGCATCGTTTAGTGGAAATTTTTTGTTGCAACAAAATTATTTTGGGCATTTTGACTTTTCCTTTGACGGAAATTAAAATTATTTTTACACATTTGATAAATCATTTATTTTCTTACGAATATTAAAATAATAAATCTGGCAATGTGGTGGCAAGAAAATGTCGAACAGACACTGACAGAAAAAAAAAGTTGCATCCGCTACATCATCGAATCAGTTAGTCCAACATGAAAAGAAAAAATCATAGCCAACTCTGTCCCAAAAAGGTCGTGAACGGCTTATAACTATTGTACCTGATATTTACATTGTGAACTTCTGATCTTTTGCTCAACAAGTCGTACAAAATATCTTGGCGTTTTAGTACAGATCAGAGTATACAAAAACATACAATACAGATACATACTACCATGGGCGTAACTTGGGGCATCACTTTGGGGGGGGGGGCAAAATCAAGACTTCACAACATTTTTAAACCTAAATTGCAAAAAAATGATGCACTTGCACTTTAAAATCAAAATTTTGGGGGGCCACCGCCCCCCCTTGCCCCTCCCAAGTTACGCCTATGCATACTACGTTGTTTTACATTGAGCTCTTGGTATTTAACGTTACAGACAAATCTTACGCAAGCGTTTTGTACTCGCTGTAGTTTAGTTTTGTTGTATTCTGAGATTTGGAAAAAATACCATAGTGCAATAGTATAAATGCGGATAAATAAGCGCCTTAACTAACATGAGTTTGGTTTTTTCGTCTAATAAATATTTTAAACTATACAAAGTACGTAATTTCATAAATGATATTTGGTAAATATGTCTCACATGCAATTCGAATGATAATTTATCGTCTATTATAATACCTAGGTTTTTTGCATGACTACTCCACTGTACTACTTCACTATTTACTACAATGTTATGATTTTTAGTTATATAATCACCAGTTCTTTTATCGGAGGTTATGCAAATTGCCTGCCACTTTTTGGCGTTTAATCTAAGACCATTATTGCTAAACCAGACAGTAAGATTATGTAAATCCTCGTTTATCTTACGAATAGCGATGTTTAAATTTGATACTTTCGTTGTTATATATATATCTGAAGATCATCAGCGTACATATGTATTCGGCAGTGCAAGTGCTCCGTTTTTCGTGCCGGTGAGTGTATAATCTATACGAAAATCTCTTGCGATATTGTGCAAGTCTTTCTTCTATAAAGGTAGGATTTGTTGTGATTCCTCTTTCGTCAATCCAGCATCACGAATATCATTTAATATGTGCTCAAAAGTTACACCTTGTTTTAATTTGCCTAGAACACACAAAAAGTTTACAGAGCGATGACAGTTGTAATATTGTTTCTTACTGCCATCCGCCAGCAATTTAGATAAAGTGTGAAGTCCATACGATGACAAAGTGCGTCCTTCAATTTGGTCTTTCCACTGGTGAAATGCTGGAAAGCATGTATCATGAATGACTATATTATATCAAATGATTTTAATGACGTACCTGAAGAAGAATTACTCCAATTCATTATTTCGAAACTTTAACCACACTTCCAAACATAAACGGCAAAGATTGGTACGTCACCGCTGGCATCGGCAGATCGGCACCACTCGGGTCAGAATATGCAGGGTTGCCAGACTGAATGCATGCGCGTTTTAAAAATGTACTTTTGTAGAAACGGTTGCAGAATGTACCAGATTCGTAGAATTGTACCAGGTCTGGCAACGCTGCTAATATCAAGACCACGCCCAAAATTGTAACTACACATAGACCACGCGCATACATGTTTGACCTTGGGAATTGTTCTGCTTTATTATAGAGTTATGATAAGAAAATCCGCGAAGATTTTGGTTATGCCTATTATACTTGTAAATGGAAATTCGATCGCTGTTTCTTTAATTCGTCTGATAAAGCTGTCTGTGGTAGATCTGTTCCTTCTAAAATTGTGATGTTTTACCCTACTGCTAATACCGTTAAACGGGGTTACTTTAAACGGTCTATTGTTTGAAATCTATATATCTCAAGTAAGGCAGCCAATAAAAATTTTAAAAAAATGTATGTTACGGGCGTCAGTTAGAGCTTCCTACTGACAAAAAATTAGATTTTAATATGATCAATAACAATTTTTTGAAATTAATTTATGGGTGTTCTAAGTTACCCCACGTTCGGGGTTACTTTGAACGCCTATAATGAAACCATGCGATTTCAATGTAACCCCTCATAAAGTGTTTCTTTGAACACCTCAAAACTAAAAACTTGTTTCCCGGAAAAAAAATATGCAACAGAAATACACAATTTACATAAAATAATGTATTTTATTATTCACAAACAGTATAAGGCACTCATTATAGCAAAACATACATAAAAAACAGCAGTATTCCAACAAAATATGTAATATAAACAAAACTTAACTAATATTGGACAATAATTGCATGGTTTATAAAAAAAGGAGGTACACAGAAAACAATGAATGGAACTAAACTATCGCAAACTTTTCAGATATGGGCGAAGATGATTTGCACTAAACAAGAAGGCCCCTCTCCTGTCTATCTGGGGGTCTGGCAGAGCTGTTAATAATTCGGAGATGGGTATAATTCCCTCGTCGCCACTTGTGGCCAGAAAAACTTCTAATTCACTTTAGGCGACATTCTTAAAAATGCAATTTCAACATTTTGGTTTTCTAAGTCACCAATGGAAATAACTTTTCCTACATAGTGATGAACTTGCGTTTTCACTTTAAACTGAACCAAATAAAATTTATCTGGTTTTATATCTCCAACATATTCTGAGGGTGCTTCTTCTACATCAGACTCCGGTTCCTGTTCTAGTTCTTCAACTTCAAACTCTTCATTTTCAGTTTCTTCTTGAACTACGTCTCCTTCGACTGTGTTTGAATCATTCTGATTTCCTGCGAGGTCGTCTACAGGTATGCTTTTTCCTGGTTGGACATTAATCTTCTTTTTCTTCTGTCTCTGTGTTGGCTCATTAATACCCCGAAATTCTTTCAACACTTCAATACGGCCGCAGACACATGTTCCGGTACTGGTGCTTGATTTTGCTCAGGCTGATAGTCCGGTAAACGTTTTAGGGGGTGCTGTGGGTCTAGTGGATAAATTCCACACGCCTTAAACCCAGCTTGCATATTTGCCGACACTTCATTCCTTCTGAATACAATTTGGTGTATAACTTAAATAGTAACTTTGGAAATTCCACTTTGGTTAGTGTTTGTGATTTACGCCGCACCGTCATTTTCCATTCATCTAATATCCGACGCCAATATCGTTTTAATGGTCCGTAAAAAGCTACATCCAAGGGCTGAAGTAGATGTGTTGAATTGGCTGGCAGACAGCAAAATTTTATATTGTATTTTTCGCACTCTGATAAAACTAACTCCGTAAAGTGGCTGGACAAATTATCTCCAATAAGAACTTTGGTTCCTGGCAGTTTCTTCGCAGCCGGTAGAAAAACTGTGTTGAACCAGTCCTCAAATGCGAACGCATGAAACCACCCACTCTTTGTTCTACTATAACGGGTTCTTGCTGGACCGCCTTCCATCCATGTTGTCCATAAATCTCAGATTTATAAATTACGTAAGCGGGTAACATTTGTCTCATTGCATTTCCACAAAACATGATTGAGATGGCACTTTTTGAAAATCCCTGATTCTTTCGGGATATTTTACCCCACGTTTAAATAAACATTTCTTTATTCCGGGATTGTCCGACAGGTTGGTTTCGTCGTAGTTGTAGATATTCGTTGGCTCAACGCCCTGAGTAGTTTCTTTCAAATTTACCAAGAATTCCTCCACCATTTTTGCTGAAACGGCTGATCTATTTTTCTTTATATTTTGGCAATTTCGGTAAAGTTATATGGTTCTTGTGTCTCTTTAAAATCCCAACGCCCACTCCTTAGATGGATAATTATTTTTAAACTGGGGAATGTTTTTTTCCGGCCTTCGATAGGTAATAAATGATCAATTTTCTTGTGTCCCTTAAATCTAACGGGAAACCCCAGTCTCTCAGGGTCTGAGCGTTTTTAACAATATTAATTTCCTCCTCTTCTGTGAGGGCAAGGGGGTGGCCAATGTTGTTGGTATGCTTTCCTCGTAGTTTGTGACTTAGCGTCCCTAATGAAATTCCATATGTTTTAGATGCTTCACGAAAAGACTTTTTTTTTATTTTATTTCATGAAGAGCTTTCTTTAAGACTTCTGGAGTGAAATTGGCATATTTTCTTGCACCAGGTTTTCTCTTATACGAGCGGACCATTTCTACAAGAAAAAACAGAGTTAATATGTAACCTGGGGCTTCATTGAACGCGTTCAAAGTAACCCGAAATCGATGTCTAAGCGCATTGTTCTGATAAAAAATTTATAAACAAAAAGTGTGATAAAATATTTTAAATTTCTTTAACATATCTTTGTTAGGATACCGTATTGTTCTCGCAAATATATTTTTTAAACATGTAGTGAAAATACTTACGGCTACAGCAACAAAAGTTTGCAGACCTCTCGTAACGTCACCTTTGTAGGTTAGAAGTTGCATGTCAGGTTTGCCAACTTTACAAAAATTATTTTTAAACCAGTGTTGCCATATCATTCCTAAATGTGTGACGAATTGAGTGGTGAAAACTAGATGTCGCTAAACTTAATGGTTATTTCATTATGGGCCAATATAACAAAATTTATTTTTTGTTCAAAGTAGCCACGCGGTTCAAAGTACGTCAAATTTTATTTTTTATTTTATTTTATTTATTTAAGCTGCGACCAAAAGTTACATGACCAATTACAGGTCACAGCATATCATGTGTATGTTGTATGTAGCATGTGTTGTGTGTGGTCAGGTTACTCTTTCCATTAGACCAGTCTTCCAGGAAGAGCGCCGTTAATTCTATCCCAACTGTGAATGATGACCGGGGTCGATACCGATCCAAGGAACTGCAGAAAAATTCCGCCTGCCAATGGATTCGAGCTGGGTCTAGGGTCTAGGACATATCGCCGAATGTACAAAACGCCGAATCTTATTTTAACGCCCAAATCGCCGAATCGTGCCCATAACGCCGAATTCATTAGCTTGGACAAAACGCCGAAAATGCCCAAAACGCCGAATGCTGTCGGTGAACAGATCGCCGAACATGGACAAATCGCCGAATTCGTTAGCGTGGACAAAACGCCGAAAATGCCCAAAACGCCGAATTCTCTCGGTGGACATATCGCCGAAAATGGACAAATCGCTGAATTATTTAACGTGGACAAAACGCCGAAAATGCCCAAAACGCCGAATTCTGTCGGTGGACGTATCGCTGAAAATAGACAAATTGCCGAACCGTGTAAAATGACGCCACATTGATCGGAAAGTTGGCGTCGCTCGATTTTGTTCAAAACGCCGATTTGTGTCGGTGGACATATCGCCGAAAATTGACAAATCGCCGAATTAGTTGCGGTAGACAAAACGCCGAAAATGCCCAAAACGCAGAATTTTGTCGGTGGACATATCTCCGAAAATGGACAAATCGCCGAATTAGTTGCCGTGGACAAAACGCCGAAAATGCCCAAAACGCAGAATTTTGTCGGTGGGCATATCTCCGAAAATGTCCAAAATCCGAATTAGTTGGCTTGGACGAAAGGCCGAAAAAGCCCAAATCACAGAATCCTGTGGTGGATATGGTAAAAATTCAGGTTGCGGAATATTTACTTACGGCCAAACCAATCGCAAGAATTGTTTTAAAGTTGTTAAGTTTTGTTGTAATTATTTTTAAATTACAACAATAATAAATTTAGCTAGCAATTGCTGTCAGAATAAATAAAACATGGATAATCTAATAGTGGATGTTCTAACTAAAGGGTGTCAAATTTAGAGTGATCCCATTTGAATTGTTAATTACAAAAACGTTGAAAATCAAGTTGCCATGATTGTAACTATCAAATGTTTTTTCATATCTCAAGTTTTGTTAGATATAGAGAGCTGGCCAACTGCTCAAAGAATATTCTATGTAGAACACGTTTTACGAACTGCTTCAATTATATACACCGCGACAGTTCCGGCAAGAATTTAAGGTTGCAGTGACTCCATCTTGCAAGACAATTAGAAGATGGGTCACGAAATATCGCCATAGGGGATCAGATAAAGATTTTAAACTTTTGGAGAAAGTAAAGCGAGCAAGAACGGACTGGAATATCTTACAAGTTAGATATTCAATTGAGGAAAATTCGAATATATACTTGCGTCGCTTATCCCAACAAATAGGAATTTTACACGAGTCCATAAGAACAATATTAAAGAAAGATTTACAGTTTCGTCTCTATAAGTGGAAGAAAGCCCCGAAACACACGTTTAGAATTATGTCGCTGGATTTTTGAAGGAGGGGCTGATTAAATTATTATGACCGACGAATCACATTTTCAACTCCATGGCGAGAGAAATAAGTAGAATTTACGTTATTGGTTCTGCTGAAAATCGCCACGTTATATTCCAGGGGTGGCCAAGCTCCTTGATAGTTCGAGCCATTTTTCAAAATTTGAAGTTTTCGCGAGCCGCAATTAAATACGTATTTAAAAGGTATGCAAAAAAGGTATTAAAAATTTTTTTTTTACAGAAATTATATTTATTGAAAACATAAATAAAATATGTGTATTGAATGTAAATATGTATTAAAAATTAAACACATTTATTTTACTTCTCTTGATAATTCTTTAAAATTTGGTGAATAATTGGTGACAGCACTTCTCAGTAATTCTTTGATGCTTGTTAGTTAATACTCAGCGGTGTTTGAATTTCACGAATTTTAAAGTGGAATAAAATGATTCACACACGTACGTTGTTCCGAATATTGAAATAATTCGACAAGCAGCCTTTTTTAATTCAGGATACTTCGATTCTGGTACAAATTTCCAAAATTTAGTAATCGGCGTCGACCTATATTTTAATTGTAGAGCTTGATCTTCTTGCATCTCTATTAATTCTAATTCTCCAGATGCTTTTTGGGTCATAATTATATTGGAAATGGAAAACTCACTTTGAATTATGTTAATTTCAAATGGATTCAGAAAAAAATCAAGAGACGATTTAAAATATTTCAAGTCTTGAAATCTATTTTGGAATCCCGTCAATATTCCTTCTAGCTTTTTTATATACTCGTTGAGTTTTTCTTGTTTAATATTTGAACAATTTTTTTAATTCGAGGGAAATGACAAAATGTTTTATTTTTAATGTCCTTTTGAAAAAGTTGTAATTTAGTTTGAAAACTAAATATACACTGTTAGAGGTCAGATATTATTCTATCTTTCCCCTGCAATTGTAAATTCGGTGTTTGCAAATGTTCCATGACATCAGTCAAAAACATTAAGTCTTGTAACCACTCGTCATCGTCTAATTCTGAATAGCAACGATAATAATTTTTAAAAATATAATATCACAAAAATGAAAAGGGAACTCGGGTACATTTATCGAGAGCCACAAATAATCCTTCAAAGAGCCGCATGTGGCTCGCGAGCCGCAGGTTGGCCCCCCCCCCCCCCTGTATATTCGAACAAGAGCTGCATTCTCAAAAGGTAACTGTCTGGTGCGGCATCTGCTCAGTTGGAATCTTGGGCCCATATTCTTTCGAAGATCAAATGGAAATTCCAGTAGTCGTTAACAGTGAACGACATGTGGCAATATTGCAAACGTTTTTAGTGGATGCCATCAATGAAGTCCAGTTAGCAGTAGATGTTACGTGGTTTCAACAAGATGGTGCAAGGCCTCATGTATCAAATTTATCTATGGGAATTCTGCTAGGGATGGTTCCGGGTCGTCTGATATCTCAACGTGTGGGGCTATCTTAAATAAAAAGTGTACCACTCTGGAAGACTTAAAAATAACATACGGCAAGTTATTGCTGAGTATCCGGCTGAAATGTGTCAGCGTGTAATGGGCTCATGATTGCATCGCACGTGCACGCAGATATGTATGCATCATTGGCAATGGAGGTTATCTGGTCGATGTAATTTTTAAGTTTTAAAGTTCAAAATAAATAAGAATAAAACTTGAGTATGCATTCTTTAATTTCCAATAAAAAAAAAGGTAGAATGTATTCCATGTTATTTTTATTACCTGTTAAAATGGGGTCATTCTAAATTTGACACCCTTTACATTTTTTCATACCTCGAGCGCATTTTTGTAATTTAATATTAGGGCTGGTCTCATTTTGATCCTTATGCTGGGACCCGCGACTGAGATGAGGGAAGGGCTATTTGGGGATAACGTAGTATTTTAAAATACAAATAAAGTAAGTATGTTTTAAAAACCAGAATGTCTATTTTCATGATCTATATCACTCATATACAGAGACCGCCAAAAAGTCGGCATCAAACTAGAAAAATGTTTATTTTTAATTTTTCAAAAAACTTTTTATGGCAATAATTTGTGCTTCTTTGAAAACCTATTTCACTCCTCTCAGATATACCGAGTTATTTATACTTAGTTAGAAAATAGCGTTGTTCGAAATTGTCAAAATCCAAAAAGTGCTATTTTTAGCGTGTGGTAGTTTGAGCTAACTTTAACTTTCACAAAAAATAATTTTTAATGAGATTTTCCTAACATTTATTATTTTTTCTTCAAAATTTCGAGACATAATATTGTATTTAGATAGAAAAACTCATTTTAAACAAATTTTCTGTAATTTTTTTCTCTATCTTGGCTAGTCAATGCAAGTTTTGCAATTATTTTTCAAAAAATCTAAAATTTGACAGATAACGGAAGTCACGTGACAACTTTTGTGTGGTCCATTTGTAATGTTTTTCACCAACCTCCGATCGCCAGGGTCTTGATTTTCCAAAAAACCTTAAATAAAAATGTTTTCCATTTGATGCCAACTGTTTGGCGATTACTGTGTATACTGCAAGTTATAATCTAATAAAATGAAGTGATAATTAACGGTCATTGAATTCAAAATGGCGAACTTTTTTTATTAAAAAATTAAACACGATCTTGTTGGGTATCAAATTAAAGGTAATCGATTATACAAAACAAATATCAAACTTACAAAATGTTTAAGTGCAATAAAAAATAATAAAAGGTAGTGGTGGTATTTATGGGCTAGTGTGCTTAAATTTCTTCAACATTTCCAGAAGCACTCTACCCACTGTCCTGTTTCCTTCCAAAGGGTGCCTAATCAACAAGTTTAACTATGACTGCTGATGTTCTGTCATCAAATAAGACAAATTCTCTAACAGAAGTGATAACGTAAGATATAATATGGTTGCTCTTGCTAGGCGGAATGGCTAATTTAAGTCAGACTTATATATCCATTCAAAAAATGCTATCAACTATGTTTGTCCACAATTCTATGGTATGTGATAGCAAAAACAAAACACATATATCTGTTTTGTCATTATTTTCTGCATCACCAACTAAAACTATTGTTCAGTACTTTGTACTGCCGTTGGAAAAAGTTAATTAAAATATCAGGAAATACCTGGAAAAGTTTTTATATTTGACGGTTTGCTGTTGTTTTCCGACGCGGTTTTTTGATGATGGTCCTGCCTTCGAACTTTTATTAGCCTGCCCCAGCTTCATAGAAACTATGGTAGAGCAATTGTTCTAAATTCGTGATTTTAATTATGGGGCTGTATGTCTAATTCTGCTTGGCCGCGGTATAAATTTTGATTTTGTTTTTTCAGCTTGGATTTCTTCTTTCCTTCCGCCTGTTGGCTGTCATTTTCTGTCCTTACACGGGGTAAATCCGTGCAGCGACGCATGAATAGAGGTTTGTTTGTTTACCTGACATTAAATGCGTATTGCTTCTTAACGGTCGCTTTGCCCCGGGCGGCCAAAGCGTTTGATTGTCGGCTTTCCAGGATTTTTATAATCCGTCCGCTCTGACCGAATTGTTAATTTAGCAATTTCTTTGCCGGCTAGACTCGGCGAAGCGTTTTAGCACATATGTGCATTGTTTTTGTTTGGAAAGCCGGCTCGTATTAAGTATATACTCCAAATCTACATTTTAGAATTTAGAGCAGACTATATTTGAAATTAATTTAACGGTGTATCTTATCGTAGTTATAATAAAATTACGAAAGTCAAAATTCCAAATTCGAGTATTTAACACAGGTTCTCATTGCTATTTTAAATTACAAAACAGAAATGCAAATAGCACTTATGCAATATGGTTGCAGACAGTTTCTCGGTAAGTATTTAAGTTTTACCTAATCGGTTAATATGCATGAAGATGTGGAACAACATTTTTAGGTGTTGTATATAACAATTTCAAGAACTGTTAGTACCGACGAAAGAGATAATGTTGTTGAAAATAGCATGCCCTGAAATATAGAAAGAAAACCATCCCAATATTTTCTGTATTACGGCTTTAGAGAGGACAAATTTGGCATTTGCACAAAAAGAGGAAGTGTTGCTGTGGCTAAGGAAAGCTCTGTAAACTTTTCACTAATTGGTAAAGCTCATTAAAATGAAATGTAGTCTTTATTTATCAAATTATTAATAAAATGGTTATACGCCCTCTATTTTGTAATATTCTATTTAACTGCAAACTCAGTGTGCTAGATCATCAGTAAAACATGAAACTCTCTACAGGTTAGGTCCCGAATTTCGTTTGGTGCTTTTCCTCCTTTCCTTCCTCATTTTTCTTCTGCCTTCTCGTACGCTTATCGGCCATGTTGCCTAATTCCTTGTTAATCTTCTTTGAATCAGAGCGCTTGCACTTACAGACAAGATCTTACCCACACAAACAACGTTTTTATACAAGTTTAATCACCCTAACTATGCTGTGAATAAATGCTTTAATTAATTACACAATTTATGCATATTCGTTATCACTTGCAAGTATTATTTTAATTATAAATTTAATTCTCCTCGACGTTGGGACGCCAATTTATTGACGTGGATCTACTTGTTTTATTTTGTAAGGGACAATCTAATAATTATTAATTCTCTTTTGTTCCGACGTTGGGCGCCAAATTAATGCTGTGGCTAAGGAAAGCTCTGTAAGCTTTTTACTAATTGGTAAAACTGATTAAAATGAAATGTAATTTTTATTTATCAAATTATTAATAAAATGGTTATACGCCCTCTATTTTGTAATATTCTATTTAATTGCAAACTCAGTGTGCTAGCTCATCAGTAAAACATGAAACTCTCTACAGGTTAGGTCCCGAATTTCGCCATCTTTTAACATATAATCTGAGGTTGACTATCTAGAAATTCAAAGTAGTTCGAGGGCTCGGTTTTGAGTGGTTAGGTCAAATAAATCCCGAACTGTCAGATAAACACAAATGAGTAGGTCGTGCAAGACGGCGTATCTAAATGTTTAAACTCGTGTAATTATGAACAACGCATCAAGTAAGTTGTTTTTCCCGCTTGGCAATTAAACTAGTTTTTGTTCTATGCTGACGTCAAGACCGTCCCTTGATTGTTCGAAGCGACGCTACTTCTGACATTTGTTTTCAATGCTTCGGTATTCGTTGGAACTGCAGAAATTACCCAAGCTACGCTAAATTTGAGAAAACCAAAGCAAATGGACGCTGGGAAATGCGCTGGCCGTCTTCAGAAAGGTTGGTTCTCGCTCTATGCTGCGAACCCCGACGCTCACACATGAATTACAGGCACTTTACTACCTGGAAACTTTGGGTCGTTCTGCGACGTAGAAGATCGTAGGTGCTGCTAGTCAAATCTCCTGCTGGAGGCGGTTCCCTCGCTGCTGCTGATGATGGTGGCCCTCTTACAGGCTCTGCCGACGCCCTGTTGCACAGGGCTCAGGATACTTCTCTTCACCGGGAACGGAGCTCAAACGTCCCAGTTGGTTGCTGCCGAAGTCCTCGAAATGGCATCGGAGAATTTTATAATTTATTTGTGTTGTAAAGCCTCACAAACACTTCCATAGGAACACAAACACATGGGCAATAAAATGCGATAATTTTAAACTGTAAATATGCTTTTTTATTATTCAAAATCAGTTATTTAAGTAGAGCAACAAATCTCACAAACGTTAAGTAATTTTATTTCAATTTTTGTCTGCCGTTATTAAACAAAATCTAATCTAGGTTGCTGAGTTACAAAGCTAACGAAAATAAGTTTTGATGGATTTTCGTACATAATAGAAATAAGTTTGATTACATAATTTTAAATTTTCAAATTTCTTACAAACTAAAATATTGTCTTTTTCTTATAATTATCATTGTCTTTCTGCGATGGCGCACGCAATATTATTTTAATATTCACTGCTCTGCTATATTCACGTGGTTTTTAATAAATGCACTGGTTATCGAGTTCCGCACTTTAATGTCGTTCGCTACACTCTTTTGCCAATATTTAATAATTGCTCTTTTGCAAATTCTTTCTTTTCTGTTTCAAATCGGTTTACCTTTCTGCCGAGTTCACAATTTTTCACCATATTATTCTTTGACTTAATAATCTTACGCTTCGTTCAAATTGCACCCAACAAACTATTTGTGTTCAATACATTTTCTGTGGTCTGGCTTTGCATGTGTACAAACCTTTCATATTAAATTATCTTAATTCACAAGCCAATTCGAAACCCTCTGAACATGTTTTACCTTAGCATGCCTTTCTTTACTAATTATTAGCTCTCGAATCTCATTACTAATACATTTACTGTATTAATATTAGTTCAACATTGCAGTTACTTAAAATATCTTAACTCTGTGCTTATTTAATTTGTCAACCATTCTGCACTGCATTCAGAGCCAAGTCGTAGAGCTTAATACCACTTCAGTATTTTAATTTGGATTATTTCCTTCATGTCCATAATAATGCGTAATCAGTAATCACCATGGTTTCTGTCAGTTTAATAATGACAAATATTCAAACGTCAAAATTTAACCGCGGTTAAATATGTGTCAAAATTTAATCGTTTCTGAATAATTTTAACATGATTATTAAAGGTGCTTCACCACTTCAATTTTAACTATTTATTCAGGAAATAATCACTCCGAACATCCCGCGTGCATGTAAAATAGCCTGAATAAATTTTGCCGATTTTCTGTCAGAATGTTTTGCTCTGGAGAAATCCAGTGCTACGCACTCGGGATTCTTGTTGAGCGGCAAATTTACTTGACAAATTTCTTAGCAAAACATTCTGCAGAAAAAGTCAAAATTTAATCGGCTATTTTAATGCACTTGGGATATTACTGTTAAGAATATATTAAAATTGGCACGTGAAGAATTACGCTACGAGATTTCAAAATTTATAATGTATAGGATCATTAGAATGGCTTACAATTATGAGAAAGTCAGCCCCAGATACATTCTTACTGAAGAGAAACATTAATAGGCTAAGAAAGTCAGATTTTTAAGAAAATATTTGTAGTATTTAAAATCTGAAGAAAAAAATGAATTTTACACATTTACACGAAACTTGAATATACCAAAATGGATGTCAAATACGCTACAGACCAATTCCCATATAAAATGCTAATCTTTTGAATTATTCTATTATACTTATATCCTCAGTGAAACTTGTATACGTATCATGTTTGTATTAGTTGTGTATATTCTCTATATGTCAGAAGTTGGTAGTAGTTGGAAGTAAAGTTCTCAACTGTGCTGTGGAACAATTTGGTCTAAAAAATGTGTAGTCAAAAGATGGAGTTATCTTCATTAATACGCAGGGAAGAAAATACGCATGCCAGACTATGTTAGACCTCGAAAAAGTAAGTAAGTTCGGGCACAACTCAACTCAACCCGAAGTTAAATTAGTACCTACTTATAATTTACTTAATTATCAATTTTTTTTTCATCCAAGTTGTTTTTTCTCTGTTTTAATTAATTTATCTTAATAGATTTTTTTTGCGATTGCCTACATGTACACATATTCCAGCTGGAAATGAACGTATTACAACTTTTTCTGTTTATTACCAGAATGTCAGAGGTCTGAGAACGAAAACTGATGCATTTAGTATAAACGTGTGTAGCGAACAATACAACCTAATCGCGCTGACAGAAACGGGGCTTGATAATAGTATTTGCAGTTCTGAATTATTTGACAACCGGTATGATGTTTTCAGATGTGATAGAGATGAGATAATTACTGGCAAAAAAAAGAGGAGGTGTTCTCAAAATGATTCTCATTATGAGGGTGTTTCGGTGGCCATAATTGTTAATGGTAAATCTTATATTTTTAATGTAGTGTATTTTGTACCTAATGCATCGCAGGCGGTTTACAAACGTTTCTTTGATTACTTTGAAATCAATTGGATTAATAATAAAATTATTATAGTTGGGGACTTTAACATACCTATTATCAATAATAGTTATTATGAGTTAATGCAGGGAAATACAGTAATTAAAAACATGAGCGAATTTAATAATTATTTGAATTTAAAATTATATAATAACGTTGTGAATGTTGATGGTGGAACTTTAGATTTGGTGTTGTCTAGTATAAATTTAGAAGTAATTAAAGAACAACTACTTGTTCCTGAGGACGTATATCATCCGGCTCTTGTATTGCGTATGCCGATAACTGATAACAAAAAACGACCCCATAGTATTGCAATATCGAATAATCAAAATCAACTAGATTTTAAAAAAGCAGATTTCTTACAGATGTAAATATTATTGAGGGATGCAGATTGGTGTATTCTTGAGGGTTTTTCTGATATCAATGAATGTGTTGAACATTTCTATTCTATTTTTGAAAATATTTTATGTTCCACAACCCCCTTTCGGCGTCGGCGTGCAGGTGCGACTTATCCGAGTTGGTTTTCTAAAGAAACGAAAGATATTCTTAAAAATAAAAACTTTTACAAAAAAAGAATTCAAAATGCAGCTTATCATGCTGGCGAGTTTAAACGCTTGCGCTCTTTAGCAAAAAATAGTATTAGACAATATCATACAAAGTATATTGAAAATATCGAGAAAAACCTACAAATAGAGGCGTTTTGGAACTATGTAAATAGTCGGAAATCAGATTCGGGTGAGACGTACTCTTACGAGCTGGAGGGGGAGGCTTCCACGTCGAAAACAGCAGCTCGGGGATTCGCCAAATGCAACATTTCAAATTACAGGCCTATATCAATTCTTTCTGCTCCCGGTAAAGTCTTTGAGCAAATTTTGTATAAAAAATTATACCAACACGTAAAATCAGAAATATGCGTAGAGCAGCATGGTTTTAGGGCAGGTCTGTCTGTGCAAACCAGGGCTGTGGAGTCGGTAACAAAAAATCCGACTCCGACTCCAACTCCGACTCCTGATATTTTAGTAGTTTGAATCCGACTCCGACTCCGACAGTACTAGAATGTTGATACCCCCCCCCCCTCATTCCTTTTCATCTACCTGATAAACTTTACCGGCTCATGACGAATTTTACAAGTTTTGCGGAATGTGGTTGATTATAATACATTTCATATTTACAAATACTGCATTCACGGTTTTCAGCAACGTACTGATTTCACGTACCTACAAATACACAGAGAGGTTTACAAAGTTAAATGAGGAAAAGGATAAAATTTACTTTAAGAAGAATACATATCATGGCAAAATTTCATAAACGTGCATATGCCATTGTTATAACAAGAAAGTTCCTTACCTGCCTACTAAACTAACAGAACTAAAGTAGATTATTTTCTTAAGGGGTCATTTACTACCTGCCTACATAATACAAGTTTACTGAGTCATAGGAAATTCAAATAGTCTGAGGTCTGAGCAGGGTTGAGCAGATTTAAATTATTTGATTAAAATAGTGAATTTAATGGAGTAATTTAATTATCAAAATCATCGATTTAAATAATATTTTTTTATATTTTGCCAAATCAACAAAACAAATACACAAAAGAAGTGCCCTTCGAATATTGCCAATTAAACAAAACCACCATGAATAGTAACAATATAACAAAATGCTGAAACCGATTGAACTTTTAAAATACATCTTGAAACAGTTAAAACATAAAAATAAAGTGCACTAAGAAAGTTAGAAATTAGACTTAATACTAATAATAGTGATAATACGTACTATGCTTGTTTTATTGTTAATCACATAAAACAGTTATTGGTAAGATATAGAAAAACCATCTACTACGCTGTAACAGGACAAAGTCGTCATTTTTTAAATAGTTTGGTAGGAATTTAAATTTACAAACGGTGATCACACTGATTCTAGAACACACCCGCACACTCGTGGATCTACGAATTAACATATTATAGTGCACGTACATCTTCATAAACTAACATAAATAAAGAAAAATCGATTTTTATTAACGCTGAGTCTGTCTTCAAATGGTCAGTGCTACAGTCGTTCAAATAGTTTGTTAGCTTTTGGTGTTTTTATTTAAAAAAAAATAAGTGGGAGTCCGAGTCGGGTAATTTATACTGACTCCGACTCCACCCAAAAAGTTCCGACTCCTCGACTCCGACTCCCGACTCCGACTCTACAGCCCTGGTGCAAACTAATTTAGGCTTATTTGTTGATTACATATCGACTGCTTTTGAAAATTACAGCCAAGTCAATGTAGTATATACCGATTTTTCAAAGGCATTCGATAGAGTAGATCACGATATTTTACTTGAAAAACTTGAGAGGCTAAATTTGTCTTTTCCTTTATTACAATTATTTCAATCTTATCTGCAAGGAAGATCACAATAAGTCGTAATAAGTCCTCTTAAGTCAGAAGCATATGGTATGCCGTCGGGGGTTCCTCAAGGATGCAATCTGAGCCCTCTTTTATTTCTGATATTTATTAATGACATATCAAAATCAATTAACCACTGCAATTTTTTGATTTTTGCTGATGACCTGAAATTATTTTCAAACTCGCGAAACTTAGAAGAATCGATACGAATACAACAAGATGTAGACTCTGTTGTTGAATGGAGCGAAAAAAATAAACTATATTTTAACGCAGGCAAGTGTCGGATAATGACGTATAGTCTCAACAAGAAGAAGAAAATTTGTAATTATAGTATGAGCGGTGCTAACTTGCAAAGGGTTGAAAAAATAAGAGATTTGGGAATTCACTTCACAAACACTCTAAATTTTGATGAACACGTCACACCTACAGTAAATAGTTGCCTGAGAATCCTTGAATTCATAACGAGAACTTTCAAAAATTTAATAACATTTTGGCTGTCGAAACACTATTCAGTACCCTCATTCGATCGAAGCTAGAATTTGCGATTATAGTGTGGGATCCAGGAGTGGCGATGCACGCCCATGCATTGGAAACAGTGCAAAATAAATTCTTAAAATACATCTACTATAAAAAATATCGCAGGTATCTTGGCTTTGGATCCTATGAGGAAATACGACCCAAAATTTAAAATTGTAAAACTTTCCCAAAGACGCAACTTACTTAGTATGACTTTTTTGTTTAAACTTCTACACCATCTTGTAGACTGCCCACCTTTGTTAGCGCTCTTATCGTTCTATGTCCAGGCTTATAGATCACGAAAAAAAAACTTTTCTATATTCGACGTTATCGAACTCTAGTAAAAAAATTCTCACCCATTACTCGGATATGTTCTTTATTTAATTATTTAGACAGAATACTAGACTTTCAAATGGGCATTTTTTCATCATCTCTATAGCACAATTTAGATCACAGATAAATATATTTTTGTTTAAAATTGTTTATTTGATAAATGGTTGTAGTTAAATATCTGTATGTAAATAATATGACATGTATTAGGCATTGATATTTTTCGATAACTATCGAAAAATGTAATTAGGCGTTTCGCCTGTTTTGTTCATCAAATAAATAAATAAATAAATGTGCTGTATTTTTCACGGTTAGTGTAGCAATAACTGCCTGAATTTATTTTTAATTAAAATATTTGCTAATGTTACTTTTCTAAATTTGTACATGTAGCATGTTTATTATCATATTATCATTTTATATTTTATGCTGTATCACTCCTTGGTACAGCTGTTAACATTTTCGTTATTTAAAATTGTAATGAAGAGTTTTGCCATTAATAAATATTCAGTTACAACTTGCTTATTTGACTTTGACAATTAAGGCTGGGGAATATGGAGACAAAACGCAGCACTTTAAAATGTTCTATTTAGTTACCAAACCAATTAATATCTTCGGCTGCGCTTTTGAACAGTAGTTAAATAAAGATAAGTGATGAGATTTTTATACATTTTGATATGCATTTCATTTTAAAAAGTGATTAAAAACGCTCGCAAAGAATAAAGAAAAGTAACCCTACTACTTCATAATTTAAACTGCTCATTTTGAATTTGCATACAAAATAATCTATATCAGTTTATTCTCCAAGTGCATTTAAAATTATATAACTAAAATACACTACAAATAAACGATTTGTTAATTAGTAGTTCAGGACAATAGTTTACTCCATAACGACTGTACAAATTTAAAACGGCCGCCATGTTTACCACCCGTTTCTGGTTGCTTCGTATGCTACCAATTTTACATAGATCGAGTCTCTATAAAACCTGATCGAGAACTGTAGCACAAACCGAATTTACCGTAGATTGCTACTCTGTACAAGGATGCCAGCTTGAAGGCTTGAACGAGAACGGCATTTTAATCCTGCCTTTGTAAAGGGATTATTAACTCAGACTCCCAGACCTGTGGCGTACCTGCCCTGAGCAAGAACCTGTAATCCTTGTCCCTGCCATAATGTTTTCAATTTTATTTTATTTTAGTTTTAAAGGGTCTTGGACACAACGCCCACTGGTCACAACGTCCACCACCTAGTATGGCCGCCATGTTGGACACAACGTCCACCGCTATTTTTATTCATAACGTCCACCCTGGTCACAACGTCCACCGCCACAACGCCCACTCTGGTCACAACGTCCACCTTCGCATTTGGTCATAACGTCCACCTTGGACACAACGTCCACCGCCACAACGCCCACTCTGGTCACAACGTCCACTTTCAAATTTGGTCATAACGTCCACCTTGGACACAACGCCCACTTTTGTTTTACTTGTTATTTAATCAACCTTTAACTGCCTTCTTTAATGCTTTTTGTCTAATGTTGTTTAGAATTTGAAAATGTTGGTTTTAGGCTATTTTATGTATTTTTTTAATCAATGTATAGTTTCAACTATTTCCTCCGTATTCTTGACGATTTTCTCTCTATTTTATGATGGTTTTGGTCTAGCGTATGCATTTCCCGCTCGTTTCTCATATAAATCGGTAGGTATACGAAGGATAAGGGTCCTATTATAACACTAAATATACCCAAAGATTCATTGGCGATACGCCTCATTCGAAAAAACCGTTTCCTTATTGTTTATTGTACCAGTAGGTTAGTATTTACAAGTCCCTAAAAACTAAAAATAAAAGAGAAGGTTGACGTCACTGAAAAGAAGTGGTTATACCGGGTGAGTCATTTCAATCTTTGGACGCGTTTATCCAGTGAGGGAAGCAAGATGGTGAAACATACCGCGGGACAAAATTGTTCGGGGGGGGGGGGGTCAAATTTCAAATGGAACCCCCCATTTTTTTCCATGGATTCGGAATCCTGATAAAAAATTATGAAATTTTTGTCCGAACAATTTTTCATAAAAATGCTTTCTTCTGTCAGAATTATGACCCCCCCCCCCGCCCTATTTAAGAACTACAGTGAATGGACATTTTCCCGAAACAGCACATATGATTGTTAGCGCTCGATATGGAGTTACCAGGTCTACAGCCATAAAATTGTCCTCACACGATGTCATCACAGCTGTCAGGTAGCTGTCATCAGGGCCAAAAGTGTCAATGTTTCACCAAAATGACCAGAACGTTAGATTGGACCTACGCTAGTGATGTACGGTCATGACCAGAGCGCGGGGGAGAGCCACTGACTCCCGGCGAATTTAATGAGAACACCCCGTACATGAGAGATAAGGGGACTCACGCGAAAAAAGCACTCCGTACGTGAGAGGCAAGGGGACTCACGCGAAAAAAGCACCCAGATGGGAACAAAATCCCACCACGTCCACGTCGTTGTTTCTGGGTAACGCCAAGGGTGGGATTGTGAGATGCGCTAAAACTGACCGAAGAAAGCATTTTCATGAAAAATAGTTCGGACAAACATTTCACATTTTTCTATCAGGAACCCGAATCCATGGAAAAAATGGGGGGTTCCATTTGAAATTTGAAAGTTGACTCCCCCCCCCCCCCCGCAAGGGTGAGTACGAGGGGGGAGTGGATTTTAGTTCCAAAAGTTGTCCCCCTTCAGCCCGAACAATTTTGTCCCAGGGTATTTTTTACCATCTGGCTTCGCTCACTGGTTAAACTCGTCCAAAGATTAAAATGACTCACCCTGTATAGTTGTGTTCAAATAAATCTGGGACAATGTTTTTTCATATGTAGGTTCAGTTAAGAATTGAAGAATATCTCCATGGATCTTCTGCTATCAGAAACAGTTACATTAACAGGTACTGAAATCTGTAACTCTTTCTGATAGCAGGAAATCCATGGAGATATTCTTCAATTCTTAACTCAACCTGCATATGAAAAAAACATTGTCTCAGATTTATTTGAAGATGACTGTACCTGTTATCATTAGTAATATAACAAGGGCGAGACCAGCACGAGAACTTTGATGGACAAAATTATTTGTACAGGTTACAGAATCTAGATTGAGATGCTGTCAAAATCGGAACTAATGTTAGAATCTAGTAATTTCCAAGTTTCGTATTGATAACATTTTTACATCTATCATATTGACATTAAGGGCCGGTTCTACAATCCAAGGATAAAGTTATCCGGGAATAAATACCCTAGAAACGATTGTTGTAACAAAGAAAACTATGACAATTATATCTCGGATAGCTTGTTCTAGGTATATAAGTACTTACATTGTAGAACCGGATCTAAATTGTTAACCTTATTTAAGCTAAATAACACAATAAATCAGAGGCGTACGCAACATTGCGGTATGGTGCATCATCAGTTCTTGAATGTTAAAAGGATTGCGGCAATAATGGTGGTAAGTTGAACAACCAGGCTCTGCTATACCTTCTATCCCTGCAACAGCAATGTTCACACTTTAAAACACACAAGAATCTGTCATATGACGTTAGTCACTGCGCAAACGAAATCCTTCTACCCACAGTTACTGATTACTTGTCATTTAAAATGTAACCAAACTTTGTATGTTTGACAACTTTCCACATATTGCCAATTCGTCATATATGATCACAGCGCCTTTCATGACCTACCTTGAGAGTCAATCTAGTTTCTGTGACCTGCAAGTATGTCGCCCGCGTTTATATTTTGAAGATTATTATATAAAAACAGTATACGAATTATGATTTAGAATTGACCTAATAACGCAAAAAGACTCAAGTTGCTTGTTTTTTGACATTCTACCGGGTGGCCATTAACATCTGCGATCCCGGTAGCCATGGAATTAGCTACTTATAAATGTTGGTTAGCATTATACATATTTCAATTATAATAAGTATTGGTACAAAATGTAATAAAATACAAATAAGAGGAGGAGAATGTGCCCCAGATTCTGCAGTTTAGCCTACGACTCGATTATAAAAATCTCCTGTTCTAACTTCATTACTTATTGCAATCTGTAATAATTTTTGACAGATAGCAATTTTAATTGTAATGACATTAATGACATTTAGTTCAGTTGGATTCATCACTTTAATAAAGCGGTGTTGATTCCAAAGGTAATGTGATATCAGATATTTATGGCCACCCGGTACTTCCAATAATGACACCATCCACGCTTGATAAGCATCCCTAAAGTGTTTATCAGGTAATCAGTTCAGTATTGGTCAATTAAAAAAAAATGCATGGTTCTCCTTGGATGATATCAGTTATGTGACAGTTGAGTCCAACTAAATAACGTTCGTGTGTTTCATTAATTGCAAGTGGCCCATTTGTTTCAATCTTTTACCACAGACTTTAGAATACCAATGCTTATATGATTTTAGTTATTTAATGTTACATAGGGTCTAATAATGACCTTGACCAATTGACCAATGTGTCATAAAAAATGCATTGTCATGAATATATACAGTGTGGTCCATTAAGTGTGCAACAAATGGGACATTTTTTTTATTAGCTGTACAATCAATATTTAAATACCGCCAAAAGTTAGTGCATATTCTATAACCATATCAAATGGCCTTAGAATAGCTTCAAGACAAACAATATACAGGGCAGGACAAAAAATATGAAATTCGTTCAAGAATAAAGTTACCTTATTTCAAAAAATATAGCAAAATTTTATTGATAAAAGTTGTTTAGAATTAAAAGTTATGCTCAAATACAAATTCATGGCCTTCTATTCGAATTTTGATTCTTTTTTCGACAATTTTGTATTACCCCCGTATGATACATATTTTTATTGTTCTGATTTTATATGTATTTAAAGTAGCAACAACCACATCACTTTTAAATAAATTTTAGCAACTTGAAGCGTATTTGTAAAATTTACTTGGATTTATATTTTTTTAGGTAAGCGTCCACTTCATGTTTGTTGCAACGATATTTAACAGAACTTTAGAATTTCGCAAATATTCTTTTTAACAAAGCAAATGCTTTACTAATAATAATTTACAAATATAATGTTACACAAAAGAATCAAATTCGAATAGGAGGCCGTGACTTTGTATTTGAGCATAACTTTTGATTCTAAACAACTTTTCTCAATAAAATTTTGCAATATTTTTGAAATAAGGTAATTTTATTCTTGAACGAATTTCATATTTTTGTCCTTCCCGTATGCTGTTTGATTTGGAGCCATTCTAAATACAGCTGAAATGGTTATCGAACATGCACTAACTTTTAACCGTATTTAAATTTTGATTGTACAACTAATAAAAAAATGTCCCATTTGTTGCACACTTAATGGACCACGCTGTATATATGCTGCAAAAATTACGTATTAACTCCATGTTACGTACGTTATTAAGAGGCACATTCTGAGTAGGAAAAAAGTTACACAAAAATTCCTTGTCTTATATTTACGAAGATATAGCGAGTTTTATTAATTTCAAAACTAGCAGAACTGGCAACATTGTTTAATTACAAATAGGTACGGCTACATTGTTTTTATAGATATAACACTTAATTGAAATAACTGTAATTTTCCACTGATCTGTTATTTGTTGTTTATGTCTGATGTGCGAGGTATACCGGGTGGCAATGAGATAAGAGCTACGTGTCTATCTCCTTTACTTATGATCGGATTTGCATTAAACTTGTTGCAAGAATATTAAACATAATTTCGGATTGACAGAAGGATATAGTCAAAATATCCAACTTCTGGTTTTACCGGAAATGTCATTAACTTTGATCTTTTAAAGAGATCACCCTACATATTTTATGTTTCGACAGAAACTGACACAAAATCTAACCTGCTAACCTCGAATTTGACATAGACGTACAGCGCCGTCAACATAGATTAAAGAAAAATCAATATTAAATAACTTTTTTAGCGGTCGTATTTTATTTACAATTTTTATATTACAGAATGAGATCATACTAGAAACGTATATAATACAGAGCATTATGCCACTCTATCAACTGTTTTGGTTAGGAAAGGAGGAAGCATTAAAGGTAACACACAAACAAATAAAACTATTAAAATATTTGACAAGGATAACTGGATACGTATATTGAACATGTTACTCGAGCTAATTGGAATCAGTTGTGCTCTGAATCCTAATTTAGCAACTGAAAAATATATCGTTTGTTCAATAACTGTAATAGCTATTTAAGTAACAAGGAATGTAAGGGCCTATTAACATTTGAGCAAGGCAAGTACAAGCCAAGGCGCAGCCGCGGCTTGTTGCCTGCCGAAAAAATAAATTATACAATCAATACATTAATTATGAAAATGTTCCCCCAGATAATTCGACCATATTTTTATCCCCAGTAACTAATGAAGAAATAAGTAATTTAAAGAACACCACATCATCAGAAATAGAGAACTTGACTAACGCAAACTTAAAATTATTAAAAAGAAAACAATAGTTTATCTAACCAATGCAGTTTTGTATGAAATCAAGTCCTAAACACTGATATATTTCCAGATGTTCAATGTGCGGTTGTTGAAATGGCAGTGCAACACCAGTTTTACAAATTTGGTTGGCTACGATGAAAATATGTAATTAAACCTTCTACACGGCTATTTATTATTTGCTAAACCAGTTTTTTGAGAAAAAGTTATTTTTTTAAATGCCACTACCAAGAGCCATCGTACTATTAGATAGAATTCGTAATTACTAGTCTAACGATGTGCACTATGCCCTACTTTATATTTATTTAAAACTGAAAGATGTTTAATTAATAAATTTTTAAAATATGATTGTGATACCTAAACAAATTTGGCATCACTGTCGTATGTAGTTTGAGCCTTAGATTCCGAAAAACATAAAATATGTAGAGTGATCTCTTTAACAAATCAAGGTTAATGACATTTCCGGTAAAACCAGAAGTTGCATATTTTGATTATATCCGTCAGTCAATCCGAAATTATGTTTAATATTCTTGCAACAAGTTTAATGCAAATCCGTTGATAAGTAAAGGATATAGAGACATGGCTCTTATCTCATTGCCACCCTGTATACCTCGTACATCAGACATAAACAACAAATAACAGATCAGTGGAAAATTACAGTAGTTTCCATTATAGGACATTCAGTAAACACAAAAAAAAAATTTTTTTAAGTTGGTATGTGCATATAATTTTCGTATTAGGGATTCTGTATTTTGTTTTGAAAGGTTTCCACACCTGCATACAGGCAGATTTGAATTTAAAAATGACAATTAGTATTTCTCATTATCGATGTCAAAGTAGATATTTTTCTAGAAATTCTCACCTGAAGTTAATACCTATTAATAAACGCTATGTCAATGGTATCCAACACAGTATTTGTATAATATTCTTAAAAGTAGTTAATTACAATATTTATGACAGATGGGAAGTAAATATCACACCCTTAACGTATTTGTTTTAGTAACTTTTTGTAAGTACGTTCCTAGACAAAGATAAATTCTGGCAGTACACTCATGAAATTTTGGAAATGAAAGGCCACTTTGTGTTTTTATGTTTACTGAACAGGCTATAAATGTTATATCTATGAAAACAATGTAGTCTTACCTATTTGTAATTAAATAATGTTGCCAGTTCTGCTAGTTTTGAAATTAATAAAACCTCGCTATATCTTCGAAAATATAGGACAAGGAATTTTTGTGTAACTTTTTTCCTACTCAGAATGCGCCTCTTAATAACGTAAAATGGAGTTAATACGTAATTTTTGCAGCATATATATATATATATATATATATATATATATTAAAGGTAAACATTTCAGGGTGTCATATCGCTTAATAAATTCGAAGATTTCTCCAACTGGTTGAAGAACATCTTGAATGGCACTTGGAGTTGGACGACGTTTCGACGAAATCACATTCGTCATTTTCAAGTCCTTGTAGTAGTCCTGGTTTGGCTTCTAGTTATGCGGCAACACGACGGACTGTCAACTTGATGTACAGCTGACTGAATAGGTTGTTTATCAATTACTGTGGCAACTAGCATCGAGGGAGCTGTACTGCTAGAACGGATGGCTGGTGTTCGTAGAGAATGGCCGGCCGTTGCTTGTAGTAACGTTGGTAACCACGATGCAGGTAATCGGCTTGTGTCGTCGCGGGTGTTCATACAATTCGGACGTTTCACGATTTCGATGGCTTCTCGTATGATGCATGCGTCTTTGTGTTCGACGCTGACAATGCTCTTGGTGTTTTCGAAATCAATCTTGTGCGAAGTATCCCATATATGATGCACTAGCGATGAAGTGTGTTCCATCTTCTTAACATAATTCTGATGTTCCTCCTTGCGTGCCTTTATTCTCCGGTTGGTGTGGCCTATGTAGCTGCTATCGCAATCCCGACACGGTATCTCGTAGACTCCTTGGTTTTCCAAAGGGATGTACTCTTTAGGATTCCTCAGTATGGACTGGATTATTCTATCCGTGGTAAAGGTTGTCCTGATGTTACATTTTCTAAGGATTCTTCCGATTTTCTCTGTCGTGCCTCGGATGTAAGGTAGGTACGCCGTGCCACAAGGTCTCTCCTCTTCTGCGTCTTGCGTTTTGGTCTTCGGTGGTCGGAACGCTTTCCTAATCGCTGCTCTGCCATAACCATTTTGTTCGAATACTCGAGCAAGGGTTGCTAATTCTTGTCTTGTATTCTCCTTGTCGGCTATCCTTCTTGATCTACAAACCAGTGTTGTCAGGACTGATTGTAGTTGAGCAGGGTGGTGGTGTGAATTAGCATTTAGGTAGCGATTGGTGTGCGTGGTCTTCCTATAAACCGTGTGCCCCAATTTTCCATTCTTCTTGGTGATGAGAACGTCTAGGAATGGAAGGTGGTTGTTCTTCTCCAATTCCATCGTAAACTGGATCTTATTATGGATGCTATTGAGATGGGTAAGGAAATCAGCAAGTCGATTCTTACCATGACCCCATATGGCAAAGACATCATCGACATACCGAAGCCAAAGTTTCGGTTTGTAAATGGTGCTGTCCAGTGCTTTCGATTCGAAGTCCTCCATGAAGAGATTCGCAATGACGGGAGACAAAGGTGAACCCATCGGCGCTCCTTCTACTTGCTTGTAGCGTTGACCATTATAGATGAAATATGTATTCTGGAGACAATGATCGGCAAGTTTGATGATGTGTTGAGGTGGATCATACTTCTGTTTAATGACGTTTAGAGCTTCGGCAACTGGCACTTTAGTAAACAGAGAGACGACGTCAAAGCTCACGAG
>CALNHX010007740.1:0-69805 GCA_940337035.1 Agriotes lineatus | reverse complement strand
TTTACTTCTATTTACAATTGTCATTGTTCGTTAATTTCTTCCATTTATGATTTATGTATGCAATTATTTGCAGTTTGCTGTACAAAACCGGGAGCACCAAAACTACGGATGAAACCTGCACATTTACCACTACGTGCATGTTAAAAACTCTCGAAGGAAGCTATCCATGTGAATGTGTGTGCACGTGCAATTGCTCTTCTGGCGACTGCAAGAAGTGCGTTTGCAAATGCCAATGTACACCTGAAAAAGCTCAAAAGATCCAGTCTGCTGATGGTACTGTAAAATATCGTTGCGAATGCAGTTGCAGTTGTTGATGCTGCAACATACGTCATCCCGTTTATACTCGTAAACATTAAAAGTTTAAGGCCGACTCTAGTCTCGTAGTTTATTAATAACAATTAGATTTAGTTAAACATAGTCAACAAATGTCATGTAAAATAACATGTGCTTTTCCTCATATGAAGATTATATATAGATGTTAAAGATATTTCTTTTTACTTTAATTTTTTTTACTATTTTGTATTGAGGCTCGCAAAAAGTGAAAACTGGGACGAAGCTTTTGCGTTAAGTAAACCTGCAGAGCTACCACAACAATATTAGATATGGCGTTGTTACGTTGTTACCGTTGTTACCGTTGCTCTGATGGTAAGGGCGGTAAGCAAGAGCAGCCGGCTTCTCAGCCAGAGGAGGGCGTGGGTTGTATGGGAAACTCAGAGCTTCAGCTAAAATAAAAGAAAATACGGGCGCCAGTTAGCAGATAACCCAGCTCTTTGCTAATCGCACATAAAGGCATACGACAAAATGCGCTACCAAACACTTCCTGAAAAGAGAGATAACGGCAAGGGACATAAATAAAATTCGCTGGCCTAGGTAACGATTCAATATAATAAGCAAATAGTAAAGTAAGAGGTTCCACAATTATTTTACACAACAAATACGGATAAACCCACACAAAATCTCAATAGGGAGATTATATCACAGTTCGTTAATAGCAATTAAGCGTGTGGCTAACCTCACTACTATATTGCCATTTAAATTCATATAAACGTAAGGGAGTAGTTGACAAGTAGGTTCAACTTAAGTAAGCAGTTAAAAACAATAAGTGGTAAATTAATTTGCGACAAAATATTAGTATTAAGAATTACAAAATTGACGCTAAACTTGGCCAAATGCACTACTAAATAAATAGAAAACGGTCGAAAGCATCGTGGCTCCGACACAACTGTTAAGATTGAAAAATTTAGAAAGGCACGTTGAATGCGACCAAACACCCAGTATGCAAGGCTTAACTTTTAATTCACAAAGTCGCTGACGCGGGATTCAAGATCTTGCTTCCGTATAAGGCGCTATAAAACCGCGAATTCACTACAATGCTAAAAAATCCGCATTAAAAGGTCGTAAGCGAATATTACACTTAATTTTCTTGCAAAGCGGGGCGTAAATTTTAGTGGTATCCAACCGTAAATTAAGTCACTAAGGCATCGTGACGATCGAAAATGAGATAAGACTTTTCATGCACTTGCCGTACAAAAAAAATATACAATTGTACTTAAAGCTTATCTCCCACATCTCCCAAATCGTTTTAAGTTCGAAAACGTGAACAGTTGGTCAAAAACCTTAATATTCTCTTCCCTCCGTTTGTGCGAACTATTTTAATAATTTCTTATTAGTTCTGATAACAATTTGAATACTGTAAATGTTATTAATTCCTTGGTGTTTCATCATTTTGTTTGCATTTTAAAATATTATTAATATTTATTAATTTACTTCGTCTCCAAACAAGCTAAAAATATGAGAACATGGAAACTTAACATTTACACACTTTTTTGCATGCTTTAAGTAGCTACAATAATATACAGAAAAACTATGTAAAACATAAAACTAAAACTAAAAAAATCTGGTGTGATACACTCACACAACTTCCTTTTACAGTGATCTTATAATTAGTCAAAAATTTCATTTTTAATTTTTAACCATTTGTTAAACATTTTCAAAAATTACAAATTCTACAAAAACGGTACAAAATCGAGTGTTAGTTGAAGAGACAAATTTTCTCTAGAATTTTAAGGTGAATTCAAAAATGTAATAATATACCGGGTGTTTTATTTAAAATAGAAGTTAATAAAATAAATAGAAAAAAAACAAAAGAAACCCACTTTAGAAGTATTCAACTGGAAAACCACCTATCTCACATCAATACACATTAAAAATGTAAGAAAAATGTAAAGTTTAAAAAAAATCGTTAGAGCCGTTTTTGAAAAAATAGAAAAAAACTGAAAAATCACAAGAGTAAACACCTACTTCCGGTTATGCGATTTTCTTCAAAAGCTTGCTGTCTCATCTACATAGTACACAAAACTTATATATGAAGTTTCAATGCCATACCTCTTTTCGTTTTTGAGATATTCTGTTCACAGACACACACACAGACAGACAGACAGACACACAGACAGACCAATGAAAAAAAATATGTTTTTTTGGATCAGGGGACTCTAAAACGTAAAGATCTGTTGAAAACTCAATTTCGAATTTTTGGGGTGAATCCAATACTTACTTTATAGTAGTAAAAGGAAGTAAAAATAAAACTGAAGGATACGCAATGAACCCATCTGGTACACTTTTAAGTACATATAGATTCAACTTATCTTAAGATCAAATGCAACTGATTGTTCAGCTGGTTATATGGTGTGTTACTCAGGGCCTACCCCACAACGCACCATTGTTCGAGATAGTGATTAAATATCTCTTTTCTAAATAGTTTTTTGGCCTATGTCAATAAAATCAATGTTGAGAATTGAAACTATATAGTTTATAGGTTTGAACGTAGAGTTAGTAATGCAAGAGGTGAAACAGCGAACAGAATAGAGTAGATAATCAATGTGACTTCTGGAGCAAAACGCGTCACTGCGCAGGTCTTCTGCGCAGGTGTGTGGTGGGGGTTTCTGCGCAGGTATTTGGCGGGAAATTCAAATTCGCGCGCAGGTCGTCTGCGCATCGCGCAGCGCAGGTGTCTGCGCAGGTCTGCGCGCGCAGGTGGGGGAAGGGGGCGCCTGCGCAGACATAGAGGGCGGGAGCCGGGGTGCGGGTGCAGGGTGCGGGGACCGGGGGCTGGAAGCCGGGGGCCGGGGGCGGGGGCCGGGGGCGGGTGCCTGAAGCTGTTTTCAACCCTTTCGAAAATATATGAATGAAATGAGCACGAAGCGATAAGCTGATAAAAAACCGCAAGAGCTGATAAGGCGAGCGCGAGTAACCGCAAGAACTGATAAACCTCCGAACTGTACATGATGTGCCATCTAGCGGTAATACGGCGGAATTAATTAATGAAATCAGATATTACGCGCCATCTGTGATCAAGCTCTGAAACCATGTAATACAGAAACCTGTAAAAATAACGACTTTCGCTCGGGCGAATTAACAGACTTAACTGTCTTAAGCGCAATTTGGGTTCTTTATTTAGCCCTGAAAAGGGCTGTTTTGTGTGTGTGTGTGTGTGTGTGTGTGTGTGTGTGTGTGTGTGTGTGTGTGTGTGTGTGTGTGTGTGTGTGTGTGTGTGTGTGTGTGTGTGTGTGTGTGTGTGTGTGTGTGTGTGTGTGTGTGTGTGTGTGTGTGTGTGTGTGTGTGTGTGTGTGTGTGTGTGTGTGTGTGTGTGTGTGTGTGTGTGGATGTCTAATTCTCCTTGCTACACTGGCAACATGAGTGTACAATGGAACCGTCCGGGATGTTATGTACGTCGGGGAAGGCTTCTCGAAGAATTCGAGTTTCCCGACGACATTTTCGATGGTTCCTGGGGCGACAAAACGGACACGTCCTGTATTGATATGTGTCCATAATCAGGGGTATTGCCCGATGGAGCTGGTGGAACCCCTGTTCATTATTATCGAAGCGACCAACGTAAAAAGGTTTTAGTTGGAACCGGTTCCAACTCGCTTGGTACATGGGACCAGGCTTGATAAGCATAGCCTCCATGTCACAACCGGTTATTTTAATAAACAGAACACAACCACCAGGCCCATCTGGCAACCACACCTGTGTGAATCCAGGATACAAATGCTCAAACTGAGTTCTCACATCAACCCCATCGTCGCCATTGCCAATCACAATATGAGCGGTGCTCAACGAATAGTCCATGTTGTGTGCTTGGAGAACAAGGAACAACTAAACTGTATGTGTTTGTAATAGAATGTCATAAGTTGGTAAACTGTTTATCAACGTGATAGAAACGCCTAATTAGAAGTAGATATCTCACCAAATATCCGCTAACAATTTATCGTGTTGGAAACCATAAACGGAAATCTCAACCGAACATCCTGTTGCAAATATCGCAAAGTAAAACCTAGATAGTACTAATTAACCGAGTATCCTGCTAAAAATATCTAGCAGGAAAACCACAATCTTGTGACTAAACCGAGCATCCTGTTGCTAATATCGCAAAGCAAAACCTAGATAGTACTAATTAACCGAGCATCCTGCTAAAAATATCTCGCAGGAAAACCATAATCGAACTAATTATTATTACAGAAATGAACACGAAGCGATAAGCTGATAAGAAACCACAAGAATTGATAAGGCGAGCGCGCTCGTAACCACAAGAACTGATAAGCGGTAAGCGGTAGGAATACGTTTGTATATAAGATGAAGATTAATATATGGGAAAACCATTCGTCATCGTAGAGCAGAAGAGATGGCTGGTTTAACGCAACCCGCATCAGCTATGCTGAAATGTGTTGAAAAAATGCATAAAAATATTGTGAATGGTGGGTGTAAACGGAGGGAAGTGGAAATGTTAATAAAACACTGTAAATGTAATACTAAACTATTAAAAAAAGCTATTCGTGCGGAAAATTTAAATATTGGTGAAAAACGTCATCTGGAAACTATATGTGGACACATGAAACGGTATCAAAAAGTACTATGTAATCTTCACATCAATAAAACGGGTGCGGGGGTGAGAAAACAACCTAGAAGTGCGCGAATAGTGTGGGAGGAGATGGAAAACGCATACAAATGCAGACTTCGGACCGGAGTGATTGTAAATTTAAAACATAAGGACCCCAAACCGTTTCTACAAGATGCATTTTATTTATTCGCTTCACGCATAAAGAATGTGTATAAAAAACAGAAAACCGCTATGAAAGTGAACACAACATTTTGCGGGGAGTTTGTTAAAGAAACCAAGGACAATGTTATAACAGACTTAAAATATTTTAACACAAAAAACAATGTAATTCTGCAAGAACATGTCGAAAATCGCGCAATCTTAAATCAGTGGTATTTCGATAACGTGCAAGATTCCATTTTGAATCAATTAGAGGAATTTCAAGAACAAGAAAGCGGATGGGCGTTATCGGAGATTATATCATTAGCTGTAAATATAAATAGCTGTACTGTTTTCCATGCATCTTCTTACATTGAACTACCACAATATATAAAAAAGAAACATGCGTGTGTCAACGTGAAAAACGATGATAACTTCTGTTTTGCGTGGGCAATTGTATCCGCCCTACATCCGGCCAACATCAGCAGCAATCGAGTATCTTCGTATCCTCATTACTCGGATGTGTTGAATTGTGAAGGATTGGACTTCCCAGTGAAGATGACGCAAATTCCGAGGTTTGAAAAAAACAATCCAAACATTTCAGTGAATGTGTATGTGTTAAACAGAAACAAATACGGAATTAGTGTGTGCCCCGCGTATCTAACTTCAGACAAGAAACAGAATCATGTGAACCTGCTTATGTTTACCGACCTCGCAAATATGATGGACACAAATCTCGATGAACTGATGGATGTAGACCCCGACGCTGTAGACCCCGAGTCCGAAGTAAATTACCACTACTGCTGGATTAAAGATTTAAGTAGGTTAGTAAGCACGCAATTAAGTAAACGTAATCGTGCTAAGAAATATATATGCGATAGATGTCTGCATTATTTTTATAGTCAGCAAAGGTTAGACACCCACGAAATTGACTGTAAAAAATTGAATGAATGTAAAATTAATCTCCCTCGGCCGGGCGAAAAACTAACCTTCGCTAATTATAAATATCAACAAACTGTACCATTTATTCTGTATAGCGATATAGAATGTGTATTAAATCCTGTAACTGAAAAGGTGGGGAGTAACACTGTCAAGTATCAAAACCATCAAGCCTGCAGCATAGGTTATTATTTGCAATGTTCATATAATGATTCACTTTCACATTATAAATCATATACGGGTGCGGATTGCATGGAATGGTTCGGTAAAGAATTGTACGAAATGGGGTTAGAGTTAAACAAACATTTCAAGGCCATAGTTCCAATGGAAGAACTAAATGAATTGCAAGAACGCGAATATCGAGATGCATCTAATTGTTATATTTGCACGAAGCCTTTCGTGGAGGATGATATCAAGGTAAAAGATCATTGTCATTTCACGGGTAAATATAGAGGTCCGGCACATCAAAGCTGTAATTTAAATTATAAAATCGATCGAGTAATACCGGTTGTTTACCATAACCTTAGCGGTTATGACAGTCATTTCTTGATAAAAGATGTCGTTACAGCTTTTCCGGGTAACATTTATGTTTTGCCTCAGAATAAAGAGAGGTATATTTCTTTCACTAAAACTCACGATGATGCCAGTAGTTTAAAATTCAGATTTATCGATTCATTTAAATTTATGAATTCTGGATTAGATAAATTGGCTTCATATTTAAAAAAAGAAGATTTCAAAATTCTACCGGCACAAAACAAAGATCTAAGCGAACACCAATTATCTCTGTTAACACGTAAAGGTGTATTTCCCTACGATTACATAACTTCCCTTGATGTATTATCAGAAACTAGATTGCCGTCAAAAGATAAATTTCACAGTAAGTTAAAAGATGTCCACATTTCAGATAAAGATTATGCACATGCTGTTGAAGTGTGGAACGAGTTTAATTGTCAAACAATTCAAGATTATACAATGCTATATTTAAAAACAGATATTTTGTTGTTGGCTGATATTTTTGAAAAATTTCGCGCGAGTTGTCATAAAACATACGGATTAGACCCCGCCCACTATTACACATTACCCGGATATACCTGGGATGCCATGTTGAAATATACTCAAATAGAACTAGCGCTCATATCCGATATAGATATGCTGTTGTTTATCGAGCGAGGTATACGTGGTGATATTAGTCAATGTTCGAAACGATATTCTAAAGCAAATAATAAATATTATCCAGCAGGATACAACCCCACGCAACCCCCAAGGTATATCATGTATTACGACGTGAATAATTTGTACGGATGGGCAATGATGCAGTACCTACCATACAACAATTTTCGATTTTTAACTCGTACAGAAATGAGTGGTTTTGATGTTAACAGCATCAGCGATGAGTCGGCAAAAGGATACATTTTAGAAGTAGATATCGAATATCCAAACGATATTACGCTACACAATCTTCATGCCGATATGCCAATGTGTGCCGAACACTCTGTTCCTCCAAACTCAAAATTGCCAAAACTAATGACAATGTTGAATAAAAAAGAACGATATGTGATTCATTATAGGAATCTGAAACAAGCTATAGCTGTAGGCTTAAATGTTACCAAAGTGCATCGCATACTATCTTTCGATCAAGCTCCATGGTTAAAATCATACATTGAGTTAAACACTCAACTTAGAACAAACGCAAAAAACGAATTTGAGAAAAATCTATTTAAATTAATGAATAACGCTGTTTTCGGTAAAACCATGGAGAATGTTCGTAAACACAAAGTGGTTAAATTAGTAACGCGATGGCATGGAAGATATGGAGCCAATCATTACATATCCCAACCTAATTTCCATAGTAGAACAATATATAACGAAAATCTTGTAGCCATAGAATTATCAAAGCTTGAAATAATGTTTAAGAAACCAATATATGTGGGTATGTCTATATTAGATATAAGTAAAACCTGTTTATACGATTTTCATTATAATTATATGTTACGTAATTTTAGTTATCAAGATTGTAAGTTGCTGTATTCAGATACGGATAGTCTTTTGTATGAAATAACTTGCGACGATATTTATGATATTATGAGGCGTGACATTCACATGTTTGATACAAGCGATTACCCCAAAGACAATATCTACAGCATTCCATTGGTGAACAAGAAAGTTCCTGGACTTATGAAAGACGAGTGCAACGGTAAAATAATCACAGAATTTATCGGTTTGAGATCGAAAATGTACAGTGTGAGGGTTGAAGGTAAAGACGCTGTTAAAAAGGCCAAAGGTGTCTTGGAAAATGTAGTTAAGAACAAAATTTGTTTCGACGACTATGTAGCATGTTTGTTTGATAATAAGGATGCGGTAAGAAATCAAAATTTAATTAGAGCCAATAGTCACATTGTACATAGTGTAAGTCAAACTAAAGTGGCTCTTACTAGCGCAGATGATAAGAGACACATTTGTGAAAATAAAATAGATACCCTTCCTTGGGGACATTATTCTATAAAAAAGTAGGTTTATGTAAAATGTATGCTTTGTTTACAATAAATGTATTAAATGCACTCTGTGTTTTATTTACTTATGTTTACATGTATTTTTGTGAATAAGCCGAGATGCCATTATGAAAGGTAAGAAAACACACACATTTTTATACAGTTTTTTATTTTATTTAACTATCAATACATTTCAAACTATTTCATTCTTATTTATCCATTGATCGTGTGATTTATCCATGCCCAACCAGCGTACATACAGTTGATTGCCACGTTTTCGTAACACCTTTTCAACCAAATATACATCGGCATGTTTGGTTTTCCGCAATTCGCGTTCGTAGAACCCACCAGCTATGGGTTGTCCTCGCATATCTTCGAGTAAATATACAACCGGGTTGGTGATACGAACCTTTGCAATTTTAAATAACTCCGTTGACCAGTTGGGTGTGTAACCTTTCGCGAAAACATTCTTAAATTTGCTTATACGTACTATATCGCCGACTTTTAAATGATGTGGGCCGAAGATCTTTAGGTTATTGTAAGCGGTTAATTTTGTATTAGCAGTAACTTCAGAAGGTTTCATTCCAATGGTTCGATGTTTTCTATTGTTATATTCCTGGGTCACATCGGCGAGAATATCAATCCATTTATATTTTCCGCGTAGACTGAATGTCTTATACAAATTGTTTTTCAAAGTTCTAATTGCTCGTTCGGCTATGGACGCTTTCTTAACACTGTACGTGGAGTAATGGTTGATATTAAATTTTAACATTAATTGCGAAAAGTCTCTGTTGTAAAACTCTTTACCCTGATCGGTTTGCAAATTACTGGGTAAGCGACCTTGGGCCTGTTTTAAAATTTGTTTCAGCGATTTAACTATATCGACACCTTTTTTCGATTTAAGAGGCTGGGTCCACACGAATTTCGAATAACAATCAATTACAACTAACATGTACTTATAACCCTTATTGTCTCTAGCATATGGAATAAATTCGGCTAAATCAGCCTGCCATAAATCATCGAATCCTTTAATTATAACCCGTCTTCTAGGAAAATTTCGTCTCGCTTGTTTATGCAACTCCTCAACGACCTGTTTTTTAGACATTTAGTTCGTAATCTATATCACCCACGTCACCACTCGATATGTTTAATCGTGTTCGCAAAGCAGCGATGTTGTTATTAATAACATCTAATTTTGTAGTTATTTCTTTTATACAGCCGTCGACAAAATTTTTGTTTACAGCATCATTGTAATAACCTGGCTTTCTACGTTAATTCTTTAATAAACTTTTTACTCTCGGATAGCCACAGATGCCAGGGTTCAGTCTGGTTAACTCAAATATACAATCAAGTACACATCAAACAAAGCGATTTATTTTGTATACCTATTTACATTTTAAAATAATAACTAAAATATTCCATGTATTTTCAAATAAACGATTTGAATTTCAATGTATCACGGGCAGGCTGACGCCTACTGGGTTAGGCAAGCCACGATGTTTTCTCCGGTCGTATCTTCTCGGCTACCGGACGAAAGCAGTTCGTAGTTAGGAGAGCGTCCTCTACTCGGCTAAACTGGAAACAGAAACTAGGTTAAGTTTATTTATTTTTTTATCGGGGGCATGAAATAAAGTTAGATTTGCCCTTATTTCGGGGTGTTGAGAATGAATTTGATGTGAGACGTAACCTCGTTACGTCGAAGCTATTCTGCAGTGCCCGTGAAACCTCATGTACTGCGAAATCTTTTATGATAAGTGAAAAGACGGTGGAATTACATATCATGTGTCAGCTAATAACTTTTAAGCCAAATTTGTGTTTAAAGCTGTTACTGAAATTCCAGGGGTGTCTAAGTGATAACTAGGGGTTTTCTAATTACGTTATTCAAGGTGATTAAACCCTCCTTTAAGCTACATGAATTACTTTTAGCTTGAAGCTAACCTCACAATTTTTTGGTTTAGATTATGTACTATGAATTGCGGCACTGCAGAAAGCACGGGAAATCTTCAGGACGAGATTGCTCTAGGTAAGTGAAGCTTTGAATCTTTACGGTTACGTTAATTACGTGAGTTTCGTGCGGGTACTTAACCTCGCAATTCTTGTTCAAATTTATGCAGAGACCTGGGGGGCCACGTTTTTAAAATGCTTTCTGAATGAATTACGTGAACGTTGTCGGGAAGCGGTTTCGAGGAGGTCTAAGACTCTTATCAGGCGTATATGTACAACGAACCACGTACGAGTTTTAGACCACACCGGTTTCGAGGAGTAAACGTATATAAATTCCAGACAGGCATATATAAACAATGATCCACGTCTGAATTTTAAATAAGATAACTCCTGAATAGGCTCGACGGAGATCAATAGGCACTGAAAATCAATGGGCCACTTTGATCTTTCGGGGATTTCTGGGAACGATTGGTTCTGGGACTAAAAGTCAAAAAATGTCCTTCGGGCGGGACCAGGATTTGGGCCCTCGCGGGCCCCAGGTGGGAAGCTGGTTCGGGTCGCTGGATGCAAGTCAAGTCCCTCTAACAACGTACGATACCTCTTATTTATACATTACCACACGCCGTGATTTGTGCAGGATTTTAGGCAGGGATGCGCTGGAAGACGACGGCGCCGGCGGCTCGTAATTTCTGCGCACCTCGGTTGTTTCTTCGTGCCTCGGCGATGTTTTCGGACAATTTGTGACGAAGTTTTGGCGGCGGTCAAATTCGAACGTATTCCAATACGTAAAAATACGATTTCGGCCGGCGCTAACGTCACACAAGCCCCTTCCTATGGAGGAAACAGCCGGTGGGTGGACGCCCTCTTCATGGAAGTACCCCTTTCGGCTTGGAAAACACCTGGGGATCCTGGAATTCTCGGCACACAACTCGGACAACATACATTCTAGGGAACGCGGAAGTTATGGAAGTAACCGGCGTTTCTTCTGGCAGTGTCTACTAGGTGAGTATACTTTTGTAATACTTTCAACTGGGGGAGATATAAAAATCGCGGTTTCGACCTATACTCCTTTCAGGACTTCTCGGCAAAAAAACAAGTTCGGAAAGCTAGGACAGGCAACTGCTAATATGCAAGAGAAACTTGCTTGCAGTTTCTGGTCAACAGGCGGTTGTTGTGGAATTAATTTCCACCTGGATCTTCACTGGGTTCAATTTCACGGGGAACATTCAGGAAAATTTTCCGGTCGTACTCCGGTACGGGTTGCATACAATTCCATAGGTTCATGCTCTACAAATGCACGTTTTCTTATAGGCACCAAGGCGAAAGCGTGATCATTCTCAGGAGACATTCAACAACATGCATGCAATTAATAATACTGGCGGGTACAACGGGCATGGACAGGACTGGTAATTTTTTAGAATTTTCTGGATAAGCGGAATGAAATTTCATGTACTGCAATCAACCACGTGAAAGCAGTTTCAGGCTAGCTGAGACTAAATATTCGCGGTATCAAATCATTTGTCTTTTCGTACATTCATTCTCCGGGCTCATAAAATTCTACGGGGTGCATTCTAAAAGAAATGCTACTTACTGATGCTGAGCTCGCGGTATCGACTCGCATTCATTCAGGTTTTGTTCAATCGTGGGAACGTATTAAGGTTACAGGATTAACCGACTTTCTCACAATATTTGAACTTTAACTGGAAGAAATTAGTAGAGGTTGCGGAGACCAACTTACAATTTCATGGACATTTTGTATGTTTGCAGGTTACCTCGGTTCTGCGAAGATGGCTTCAACTTTGAAGATCTTGCACTGGATGTGATTTCCCTGAAGGGTTCGCATTCCAAAGACTTCTCGCGAGGGAGGTTGTGCTGCAGGATAGCACGATGCTCCACGTCTCTTGTAGCTGGCTGTACTTCTCAGGGTGAAGCTGTATACCAGGAGACGTCTCGGGAGGAAGTTTTTATGGAGGGAACTTACGAACACGGGGATGATCTGGACTCCAAAACTTAGTACTGTGCTCAAAGCTGATTTCTGGACTTCAGCTGGTTCTTTTGTACTTTCTGGAATATCTGGCGCCACTTGGAGGTGACCTAGTTGCGTAGATGCCCTGGCTTTCGACGGTCGGACTCTTCCAACGGCTTGGGTTTCAAACAGGAGTTCTCTATGGACTGGATTTCCTCTTTTCCGTACTTGGAATCAACATTCCTCTGGAGGTTTCTAATTTTCTGGTGTTGGACAAGCTGGTGGCCTCTATGGGGCCGTTTTCCAACGTTTCTGCAGGTAGTTACAGGCGGTTCTGGCGGCGGTAACATCTGGTTCTGGTACATGTCTGTGGACGCGGTTTGTACAACATTTAAAATAATTAATTATACTTTAACTGATAACTAATTATTTTTCAGGTAAAACTGCTCGAGCGCCACTTGGATCGCGTGCTGGTGAAGCCGATGAATTACTTGACTATATACTTGAGTTTATGTCTCTGCTCGGGCTGGCCATGTAATATCCTGGCTTTCTACGTTAATTCTTTAATAAACTTTTTACTCTCGGATAGCCACAGATGCCAGGGTTCAGTCTGGTTAACTCAAATATACAATCAAGTACACATCAAACAAAGCGATTTATTTTGTATACCTATTTACATTTTAAAATAATAACTAAAATATTCCATGTATTTTCAAATAAACGATTTGAATTTCAATGTATCACGGGCAGGCTGACGCCTACTGGGTTAGGCAAGCCACGATGTTTTCTCCGGTCGTATCTTCTCGGCTACCGGACGAAAGCAGTTCGTAGTTAGGAGAGCGTCCTCTACTCGGCTAAACTGGAAACAGAAACTAGGTTAAGTTTATTTATTTTTTTATCGGGGGCATGAAATAAAGTTAGATTTGCCCTTATTTCGGGGTGTTGAGAATGAATTTGATGTGAGACGTAACCTCGTTACGTCGAAGCTATTCTGCAGTGCCCGTGAAACCTCATGTACTGCGAAATCTTTTATGATAAGTGAAAAGACGGTGGAATTACATATCATGTGTCAGCTAATAACTTTTAAGCCAAATTTGTGTTTAAAGCTGTTACTGAAATTCCAGGGGTGTCTAAGTGATAACTAGGGGTTTTCTAATTACGTTATTCAAGGTGATTAAACCCTCCTTTAAGCTACATGAATTACTTTTAGCTTGAAGCTAACCTCACAATTTTTTGGTTTAGATTATGTACTATGAATTGCGGCACTGCAGAAAGCACGGGAAATCTTCAGGACGAGATTGCTCTAGGTAAGTGAAGCTTTGAATCTTTACGGTTACGTTAATTACGTGAGTTTCGTGCGGGTACTTAACCTCGCAATTCTTGTTCAAATTTATGCAGAGACCTGGGGGGCCACGTTTTTAAAATGCTTTCTGAATGAATTACGTGAACGTTGTCGGGAAGCGGTTTCGAGGAGGTCTAAGACTCTTATCAGGCGTATATGTACAACGAACCACGTACGAGTTTTAGACCACACCGGTTTCGAGGAGTAAACGTATATAAATTCCAGACAGGCATATATAAACAATGATCCACGTCTGAATTTTAAATAAGATAACTCCTGAATAGGCTCGACGGAGATCAATAGGCACTGAAAATCAATGGGCCACTTTGATCTTTCGGGGATTTCTGGGAACGATTGGTTCTGGGACTAAAAGTCAAAAAATGTCCTTCGGGCGGGACCAGGATTTGGGCCCTCGCGGGCCCCAGGTGGGAAGCTGGTTCGGGTCGCTGGATGCAAGTCAAGTCCCTCTAACAACGTACGATACCTCTTATTTATACATTACCACACGCCGTGATTTGTGCAGGATTTTAGGCAGGGATGCGCTGGAAGACGACGGCGCCGGCGGCTCGTAATTTCTGCGCACCTCGGTTGTTTCTTCGTGCCTCGGCGATGTTTTCGGACAATTTGTGACGAAGTTTTGGCGGCGGTCAAATTCGAACGTATTCCAATACGTAAAAATACGATTTCGGCCGGCGCTAACGTCACATCATCACCGTTGACAGGATTAGATAGATTAGCAATACGTTTCCCTTGAGAATCAAAATTTAACCCGTCAATTTTTAAAAATTTGCTATGGGCCATTTCGGTATTTGCATTGCGCTTTGTTAATTCTGTTCTAATCAAGCTCAATGTTTGCATGTGTGTTGTAGTACCAACTTCACGAATTTTCTCGTCAATATAATCTTTATTAGATGCATCCGTCCCCTCAATGGGGATTTGTACATTAACTAACCTTTTTAAGTTACAATCATTCTTAGTGCTCAAATAATAGTTTAAATTAATGGCGTCGTAACTATCTTTAGGATCTGCGACATTAGTAATTCTTTGATTTCGTGCATCGAAACAATCTTTGTCAAGCATTAAAACGTTTTGTTTATTAACAGCATCACTACCATCAATCGGATTTGCTACGTTAGTTAACCTCTTTCCTTCTAGATCGAAATCGCCATTATCGGTTAACTTAAATCCTACACCAGGAGGGCCAATAACGTGTGAAGGATGGCGATACTGATGACGTCCGAACTTGTCAATACTCATGATGATTGTCGCGATTTATACCGCCTACACTTATTTTTATAGACTAACTAGAAAACGTTTACTTTTCGTGGGATCTTTAATGTAACCGGCTTCGTACAATTCTTCTGCTATGGAAATGATTTCGTTACGATGCCCCGTATGACCGGCTTCTTTTTCAGTCCATTTCACAGGCAGATCGTCAATTAATTCGTGTACATCATCCCAATATCTAAATTCTACAGGTTTTCCCACTTCCTTGAATAGTCCCCTACCTGAGACACTCTTAATTCTGCGAGTAATGGTGCTGCTGCTGCTGCTGCTGGGTGGATATATCAGAGGTTTTATAATGTTTGTGTATTTAAATGCCTTTGTTCCCATTACTTGACCGTGCGAGTCATTATTTCGCTTATGGGCATTTGTATCCATCAGAATATCTTTATAATTTTTCTGATCCTGCTTGGTGAAAATTTTTTTTGGATCGTTCATAATTAGAAGCTCATATAAACCGGGGGTTCCTTCGTATTCCTTTCCATTAATAACAAGATCTTTACCTCGAATATCGATTAGACTATTACCTATTTTCCATTTATCGTTATGTACATCGTAATGCACCCCATAAGTAGTATCCGTAAGGTGTTCTGTATCGCGTATCATTCGCTCCACATACTCTCTGGGTAGTGGATGATATTGTTCAAGAAACGAATCTCCCGCCGATTCATCTAATAAAGTCGAAACATGAGATGGTGTGGGGGCTTCCTTTACTTCATCCTCTTCATCAGGCATTATTTCACCTATAACTTGACTCTCTAAGAACTCTGGAGGCGGCGGATTCACTGTTCTTACTGGTGTTGACGTCGCACCTCGTTGTGCCGGTAATGGTAAAGAAGATCGCTTTTTTATTGGTTTTATCTCAGTTTTAACAGCAGTAGTAGTAGGTGACTGCTTTTCTATTTTTATAGCGATATCTTTAAGGGGTTTCGTTACGGGCCTATACATGTCCTCAAATAACTTTTTAGCGGTGGATTTTCCTTTCTGCAGGGAATTATACTTTTCTCGAATACTTTTTCTAAGTTTCACGATTTTTTGTTTTTCTTCCTTTGTTTTGTGATCCATGATTAACCGCTTTTTAGACTGCTTTTGGACTGCTTTGTACTGCTTTTGGACTGCTTTGTACTGCTTTTGGACTGCTTTGTACTGCTTTTGGACTGCTTTTGGACTGCTTTTGGACTGCTTTGTACTGCTTTTGGACTGCTTTGTACTGCTTTTGGACTGCTTTGTACTGCTTTTGGACTGCTTTGTACTGCTTTGTACTGCTTTTGGACTGCTTTGTACTGCTTTTGGACTGCTTTGTACTGCTTTTGTTCTGTTTTTGGACTGCTTTGTACTGCTTTTGGACTGCTTTGTACTGCTTTTGGACAGCTTTGTTCTGTTTTTGGACTGCTTTGGATCGCTTTTGGACTGATATAATCATCCGCTATCGAACCGCTTTCTCTAATGAACAGAGCTGTTCTAACCTGATTGGTAATAATTATATGTATATATATGAATCGAATCCTTTACGATATCGACCTCGGTCACAGTCTTTGTTTATCACCAGGAAACCGTAGGGTTCTCTCCAGCATTTAGCACACAGTTCACGAAATGTAGCAAAAGACATATCTGTACCAACATGATCATCGTACACGTGATGTAAATTCATTTCATCCTGTTTAAATAGCACCAATAAGTTTGTATTGTCGCGTATTAAATGTTTCGGTATGCGGGTGTATGTCTGACAGAGATAGAAACAATCGATTGCATTATGTCGACCCATACTAAAATATTCGCGCATTACATTCTGTTTATCGCATATGATATCATCAAAAATAAAGATAGAATTAGGTTTAGCCTTGTTTGGATGCATAATATCATCGTGTTCATTAAATGTATAATAACCTAATCCCTTTATCGGACGCAATAACACCTCTAAAAATTTATATTTTGGTTGGTGTAGCGATTTCGAGTACACGTATACATTTTCAAATTTTAATCCGTTCGGTTCCTGCAATAAGCTCATCATCACGTTTGTTTTACCGCAGTTCGAGGGTCCAGCAATAATACAGCGACATGTATTTGGTAAAAGCACACCGTGCTTTTTTATGTTATTCACGTGACCCGAGTCAAAATTTTTTATCGACAACCTGTTCTTTTGCTTGACAATTTTCATTGTGATATGATTAAGAATTCACCCGGCTACCCCTATTTATAGTCACGAATAAAACTCAGCTTTTTGTATTTTATTTTGTATTTTGTTTAACTATGCATACATGTCAAAGCTTATTATAGACGTCGTACTTCACCGCTGAAGGGGTTGTATTCCATCACTGTATCGTGAATAATTAGACAGTATGCGACGGTTCCTTGTTCGAATGCGCTTAAAGCCTCCATTTCCAACTTGATGTCAACGGTAGAAGTTTTGATGGATTCCTTTTGATTAGAACAGTTCAACACGAATATGGGTGAATTTTTAAAATCGGTGTAGTCGAGTAGCGGTTCGATTCTGTTTTTTCCATAATAACTCTTTTGAAAATCGCAATAACTGCGGTAAGCCAATTGATATTTATTGTTTGCAAAATCTAGATTCCAATTTTCGTAGGGATAACGTTCTGAATTAAGATGTAATTTGAGATTGGTAATATTTGCATGATCAAAATCGGCTGCTTTAGCGGCTTTATTATTCAATTTGTTTTTCTGAAAAGCAACCAAAACGTATCGAGGTTTTTCCAAATGTGTTGATGTCTTAATAGCCCACACATCGGATTTAGCCTGTTTAAGAGCAGGTAAATTATATAATTCCCATTCTCGAAAAGCGACGGTTATCAGAGTGTTTCGGTTAATTTTATCGTATAATTGTAGTTTGGCAGCATCGCTCGGCTCCACATGCAACACCTTCCACTGAATAGAGGTGAGTTCAATCTTTGCCTTATCGGTATCACCTTGAAAACAGTTTAGATCGTTTCTCGAGCGTATCAGAATCAACTCTTGACGTACATTAACAATAAAACGCTTATAATCCTCAGCAAATCCGGCGAATAATTTCAATGGAACGGAAACGAAAAATTTTTTCTCTTTTGCATTAACGACGAGTACGGTTTGCATAGGTTTATTATCCAGCTGCCATCCGGCCACAGATAATGCAGCACTTTCATTTTTCGTATACGATGTTAAACCTTTAATCGCCGCAGTTATACCTGGCAGTCGACTAGTAAACACCCTTTGACCGTTCAATTCATAGCGTATCTCTTCGAATAAAAAGCATGGGAAATTGTGTGTTAAATCGAACGTTTTTCCATCCTCGGTTTCGGTAATTTTACCTTCGATTACAATGAAACTTTCTCCGATATCGGTTATTAGTTCTTGATTTTGTATTAGAATTCTGATTTCGTCCGAGTTAGCATAGGTGTTTGATCCATATGGTAGATATGTATGATAGTTTAAATTCTCAATGTCCTCCTCGTAATGCGGTTTTTCGAATACGTTTAGTTTGTCTACCGCCATCTTGCACTAGTTCCAATCCGATAGAAGTTAGAAATTGTTTTTCTGCACGTGTTAGTTCTCCGGAAGCTGGAGAACGATTAAACTTTGATGTTATACCACCTCCTACTTTATAATTAAAATTTATCCCCATTATCTTTCAATTCTAAGATTACGCTAGCTTGTTCGTCTCCAAAATCTATTAGTTCACCCTTCTGATTCACAAGGCGGATCTCGATGTTATAAATAGTTTCGACATTAACCTCCAAATAAATAGGTGCAGTTGGTACACTTTCCATACGAAACCCAGGCGCCACGGAAATACTAAACCCATATAAGATGTGAGCCGGCAAGTTGTTGCGATAAGAACCCCGTGTGATGTTGCATTCGATGTAGACGTTTGTATGTTTGATTATCTGTATATCCAATTCGGATGTGTGAGTATGGTTAGGCTTGTACTCGATTGGTTTGAATCCTAGCATCCGACCGATAGAGTCGGTTTTTGAAAAATCTACGGTATACATCGATTTAATTTCGCATTTTTGTGTATTATTGTTTGCTCTTAGTATGGTGTTGTCTACGTGTTTTTCTAAATATGAACTTAGTTGATCGATTTCATATGAACCGTGTGGAATAGCGAGTACATGCTCATGCTCATCTTTGTAATAAAACTTATCGTTGCCGGGGTGGATATTTTTAATCGAATTGCAGCCGTAGAATCCCCTTAGAGCAAGCTCATACCTATGTCTAGGATTTAATCTTATCGGTTCGGCATAAGTAGCATACAAAATGTTACCAACACCTTCAACTACCAATAGCACAGACATGACTATGATGTGTTATCATTTACAATCATTTATATAGAAAATGTAGACAAAGGTGACCACATATCACGGTATTATAGTTCTGCTCTCTAACGTAATTATAATAAATTTTACAATCCCGAAAGTAGTCAACGACCTCCAACGGTGGCGGTAAATTCCCAACACTGTCATAGTATTTAACTATAGAACCACGCTTTTTATAACACACCCAGTGCGTACCGGGTCCTTTTCTATTATCTAAATTGACAATTGCACTCTCATTCTTCCAGGGTTTTTTAGGTAACCCATCTCTCATAAAGACGCCTCTAAAATGGGGAATATCAACTGCATATCGTTTTAGGTCGCCATCGGTTAATGCTCTTTCGGGTAGTGTTATTAGTTTTTTGATTTGTACGGCTTCAAGTACATTGCCCCTCCTTCATATGGTTTAAGGTACAGAGCACCGCCACCTTTTTTAGTTTTTTTCAAATACAAACCGCTTCCCTTCTTTCCGAGAGCTATAGCTTCCATGGATTGATTGTGACGCGCTGTTTCGTCCAACTGTTTTCTGGCGGCCTTAGCATCATTGACCGCTTTAGCTATACCGGATGCTCCTCCGGCGAGCGCTCCAGCTGCAGATAAACCCGCAAACAAGGGGATCAGAAAAGGTAGAAATCCACCTTGTTTAGGTAGAGGTAACACTCGAGGGATCAAAATGTTACGTTTACCACCAACACTCTTAACAACAGTTTTAGCAACGGCCAGAGCTTTCTTAATTATATTCTTTTTATTACCAATATTCTTTACAGCTTGAATAACTTTTCGTAGAATTCCCCCCTTAAAAGACACTTTTTTATTTTTCTTTGATTTGCAACAGCCCATCCCCAATTTAGTTTTTGCTTTCATCGCTGTTGTTACTGCCCACGCTGCAGCCCGTTCTCCAAACCCCGCGTCTTTCGATTTAACACGCTCCCACGCTCTTTCAGCTAATTCTCTATCGGCCAGATGTCTGCTACTTAAATCTTTGTTATCTCGATATGCGATATCATGCAAACGACATGCGGCGTCCAGAGGATTTATACCTTTATCACCTCTAGCGAGTCTTTTCGCTAAACGAGTTCCAGGTCCACAATATTCGTAACCTCCAGGAATGTGTAATTCAACAGGTAGCTTGTTGATGAGATCGTTTACAAAACCCCTCCCACTCACCTTACCTTGCTTACGGTGAACAATCATTTAAGTGACCGATGCCGTTTTCAGGTCTATTTATACTTTTTCAATATCTCACATCTGGCGGTAAGCAAACAAAACAACCATATATTTTTAATACATTTATTTAAACGACATCGTTACAATACTTAAAATAATAACACGTACACATACATGTCATAGACATACCTAGTAATAGACAAGAAAGAAGAATTATAATAATAAAATAATAATTGTTTTTATTATCTTGGGGAGGCCAAATCCACTCGATTCTAAGTATATTGGTATGATTTTTATTCCAAACCTCTATTCTCCAATCCAAGTCTTCCATCAAGCCGTTAATCTGATAACGTATCTTGTAGAACAGGAAATGGTCGGTACGATTTTCGAATTTCTCCAAATTTGCGCGATACACGTAATGTTCATGACCACCGGAAAAATAATCCATAGTCATCGGCACCCATTTTGATGGCCACGATGATGGTTCATTGTATGCGGGTAGATTTGCACTGTCGTTTCCAAATTCCACATAAATACATGCTCTCGTTGCAGTAACAGGCTTACTTATAATTAATTCCTTCTCGGGAGTAAGGAAACTAAGTACTATTATCGATGTAAGATTCAACATCTTTCACCGATCAGAGTTCAATGTCAACTGTTCAAATTCTTTAAACATCCGCCTTTTCATACAATACAAGTCTAAAATTATTCTTAACCTATTCAAATTAATTTTATGTAACTTTAACCGCGTGCGTAACTGTTCATTTCGGTATTTCATCACACCTCGCATGTCTAACAGCTTCCACAAAACAATCCGGATGCAAATGTAGAATTTCCAAAGCGATGGATATTATATACGAATCGCAGTTTAATTCTTTATTTAACAAGAGAATGGCGTCTTGTATAATCCCTTCGTTGGTGAGCTGTTCTCCGTGTTGTGCAGTTTGTGTTACTAAAGTATTAAAAAATGTATTTATATCGTATGTATTCAATAGATTTAAACGATAAGATATCAAGTCACGTATTTGAAACAATTTTTTAAAATCAGTTTCCAGCAGTCTACACTGACACACGTTGCCACTTAGTAATTCTTTGATTTCATCACAAACGCGCCAATTATAATAGAAACACTCGTATTGTTGAAATATTTCAGTTTCTAATTGCAGTAGCTGTTGCCACAGTTGCTTCGTTAAATGTACTGCTTTGTAGCTTTTACGATCATATATATCCATGCATCCAATACACGAAATTCTTAAAATAGGTTGAACGTTAGTTTTTCCAAGGGCAATTTGCCTTATACCAAAGCCAACCTCGATAATTTTTTTATGATCCCATACTTCACTGATAAAGAAATTCGTATTTCCTATCATACAAACACATTCTTCATCTTCTTCTTCTACACATCGGTCTAGCGGATATTCAATAATATCTTCATCATATGATAATAGTGGTTGATTATTGTCTTCTACTTTTTTCCTTTTAGCTTCAGGTTCACCGTTGGCTGTTGTCCATTCAATTTCGATATCGTCGTCATCACAAAATATAGGTGACCGTCTTACTTTTTGTTTTTCGAGAAACGCCCTTATACCTTCGTCTATATTATCGGAGGTAGCACCATTCACACCACACCCAAACATTGTAACTGTTAGAATGTTGAGGCTTTTTGCTTGTTTAAAAACCGACACACGTACCGCCAATTAAACTATTACTTCCGGGGCCCCCAATAATTCGAAAAAACCCACAGATTTGTGCTAGTTTTCCATAAGAACCAATGTTAAATTGAAAGAATGCACCCAAAAGTCGCAGTTTCATTGCATGCTGACATCACCATAACTTGTATACGATTTTTTTCACACATTCACGTTCTAATCTCCAATTTTTTAAATACTTCTCAAGGGGCTCCATCACATTGTAATCAAACCAATCTCCGTCTGGGAGTGGTACTGTTGCAAAAGTTTCAAAGTCCGGATGTCCATCCAACGTAACGGTAATAATCATTTGATCGCAACCAAACCATGGAAATAACTCCGAAAATTCCTGGAAATATTTCCCATATTGCTCCCATGTGTCCATGTTACAACCAGACTGTCACGATTTATTCAATAGATTATGATTTATTTTGCTGCTGCACCGTTTTTGTACATTTTTCTTTACATGCTGAAATACTACAGCTCTATGTATACACACATACACGTACCGCCAATTGAACTATTACTTCCGGGGCCCCCAATAATTCAAAAAAAACCCACAGATTTGTGCTAGTTTTCCATAAGAACCAATGTTAAATTGAAAGAATGCACCCAAAAGTCACAGTTTCATTGCATGTTGACATCAATATAAATCATATACGATTTTCTTAACACATTCACGTTTTAATTCAAAAATTTGTAAATGCTCCTCTGTAGGTTTTATCACATTGTAATAAAACCAGCTCCACCCGTCTGGGAGTTCTATCTTTGTATCATTAGTAAAATCCGGATGTCCATCCAGCGTAACGGTGATACTCATACGATCGCAACCCAACCAAGGAAATAAATGTGAAAATTCGTGGAAATGATTCTTGTAGTAATATTTCTCATATGCTTCCATATTCGGACCACCATCATCACAAGTACAGTCACTTTCATGCTCATCTACCGAGTTCGATGTAAAATACATTTTTCTTTACATGCTGAAATACTACAGCTCTATGTATACACACATACACGTACCGCCAATTGAACTATTACTTCCGGGGCCCCCAATAATTCGAAAAAACTCACAGATTTGTGCTGGTTTTCCATAAGAATCAATGTTAAATTGAAAGAATGCACCCAAAAGTCGCAGTTTCATAGCATTTCTATTTTTTAAAGACATTAGATTTGATACTAGATTATTGTTGAATTCTGCTCGCTAACTGCATCAGCTACTACTACTAGAAATAAAACAAACATTTGATACATTTTGTGTGTTTAATACAAAGTATCGATACATACTAACAACATTTTATAATACAGCAGTAAATATAGTATGCTACGAAGACTGTTCTTCCTCCATTTCTATAAATTTGTACACTTCGTCCAACTGGTTGCCTAGTCCGAGACCCTCCATCAGGTTTATAAACCGTCTTTTTCCTATTGCGTTGTTTAAAAATAATTCACACACAGCTGCACCATTTTCATACAATTTCTGTCTCGTATAGAGCTCGTCGTCGCTAAATCCACAAAACCCCATTCCATACACAGCTTCATGGCCGGCATCGAATGCTAAGTCCTCACACAAACCTTGAAGATGTTGTATAGCACTGCGCACATCTGTTGGTATAGCTCGAGCGGCTTCAGAGTAGCACATCCTCATCTTACCGCTCTTCAACTAATGACATAATAAACCGTTCAAATTGGCCATGTTACATTTTACAGTAAACTATTTAACCGCTTATCTGTGGTTACGCTCGCTAAGTCCTTATCAGCTCTTGCGGTTTCTTATCAGTTCTTGCGGTTTGCAGCAGCAGCAGGCTTATCAGCTCTTGCGGTTTCTTATCAGTTCTTGCGGTTACTCGCGCTCGCCTTATCAGCTCTTGCGGTTTCTTATCAGCTTATCGCTTCGTGCTCATTTCATTCATATATTTTCGAAAGGGTTGAAAACAGCTTCAGGCACCCGCCCCCGGCCCCCGCCCCCGGCCCCCGGCTTCCAGCCCCCGGTCCCCGCACCCTGCACCCGCACCCCGGCTCCCGCCCTCTATGTCTGCGCAGGCGCCCCCTTCCCCCACCTGCGCGCGCAGACCTGCGCAGACACCTGCGCTGCGCGATGCGCAGACGACCTGCGCGCGAATTTGAATTTCCCGCCAAATACCTGCGCAGAAACCCCCACCACACACCTGCGCAGAAGACCTGCAGAGTGACGCGTTTTGCTCCAGAAGTCACATTGATTATCTACTGAATAGTACTCCCGTATGTCTGCTATTAACCTTATTGAACATAATTTAAATAAATCTTTGCAGTCTATGCCATTATGGCACAATTTCTAACCAAAAATCAGCATCAGCAACTCCCTATTACTTTTTAATGAAAGAATTTGATAGAGGTTTTGTAGGTACTTTGTCCTAATGCTAGAATAAAGCGGGTATATGACATGTCGTTTATAGTACAAATACCGTAAAAAATTATTTTGTACTTTTTCAAGCTCATCACTTTGCAGGTGTTGACTAGGAGTCCATGGTATGCAGCAACTTTTCAATTTTGGTCTGACTAGTGTAAAGTATAATGTTTTTAAGTGTTGATTGATTGAAACTAAAAGAGCTGCGAATAATAAATCCTAATGTACTTTTTGCGTCGGTAATATTCTTTTCTATTTGATTATTAAAGTTTATTGTTGGTTTGAATAATATTTCTAAATCTTTAATGTTTTTGGAGTGTTATCTACGTTGAACAAATAAAATAGTCAATTACGCGATCGTTTGTTTTCTGGTGACAGTGAATACATGACACTTGGAAGCGTTAAACAATAATTTATTGACAGTACTCCAATTTGAAATCTTTACAAGGTCTTGCTGTAATTTAATGTGATCATCCATTAAAAAAATAGTTTTCCAAATTTTCATATTATCAGCATACCGAAGAGACTATTGTAATACTGAACATATGTCATTCATAAATAGTATAAAAAATAATGGCCCTAAATTAGAACCATGTGGTACACTCGAATTTACAATATATACCTTGTAAACCGTATTGTCAGACGTGGCACCAACTTCCCTTGAGATAGCTAGCAATAAACTTTAATACTGCTCCCTGAACTCCAAAATAGTAGTCTGTTTAGAAGAATGTTCTGATCCACTTGATAAAACGTTTTGATGGCGTCTGTAAAGCAAAGGTTCTCAACCTGTTGGGCGCGCTCCCCTAAGGAGGCGCGAGATATCTCAAATAAATATATCTATTTATTGAATAAAAAAGAAGAGATCATAAAATAAGTTACATTCTAATAATAAAATAGAATGCTACTCCTATATATGTATACGTAGGTACATAGCCACATGTATTTCAAAACTTTTTTTAACAACCATGTATTTAACAATTAATTTAATTTGATGCTGCAGCAATTCTTCAGTTATTTATAAATAATAACCTTTGTAAAGTTATTAAATATTGTGTGTACATTACCTATGACGACAGTTGAGAGCGAGCGTTGCTTCTCTGGTTTATAATATTTTCTTTTCTTACATCTATAATATAATTTTCCTTAATGTGTGTCTGTGGCACAAAATAAAATCTCATGTTCCGGCTTCACAGATGTTTATATTTGTTTAGGTTTTGTTTTTCTTATCTTAGCGCTGGGATCGGAGCTTGACCTTTCGCGTATCCTATTTCACGTGCGCGTAGCACGCAGTTTGCTTGCTCAAGTGAATAACTACAATGCCATATGGTAACTGCTTAAAAACGCGCTTTTTAGTTATTTCTTCAAGAAAAAAATGTATGCGCGGTATTCTTTGATGTTCATTAAAGTTTTAGGGTCCAGAAGGATGAATGACTTTAAAAATTGAAAAAAATACTCACGTCGCTGCTCCCAGGACCCCCCGCAGCGATGCCATCGAATACCTTTCGTTACTACATTCTTAATGACATTCCACGAGGAGTTTTGCTTACTTCATTGAAAGGGGGGCTTGAATAATATTTATATGGATATGAGAGGCTCAGATACAAAAAGGTTGAGAACCACTGCTGTAAAGATAGCATCTATTTGTAAGTATAGTTAGTAAATACTAAACTTGTAAAGGTTGATCTGTCCGGCATCAAACTACGTTGCAATCCTGTAATCTGATTTCGAATACGTTTAAAAAGTTTCTGGTAGATTAGTTGTTCAAAATCGTTGACAAGAGCCGATAATACTGATATTAGCCGATAATTTTCTACGTTTGTCTTCTCACGGGTTTTGTAAATAGTATTATAAATATGTATTTAGTTGTAATAGTTATTCGCAGTATCAGGAAGTCGTTGAATGACCATGGATATTTTGTTTGCTTTTAAAAGCAACTTAAAAACGAAATCCAACGTTGTCACGAGACTAAACGGTAGACTTTTACTGAAAATAGTCTTGCCTTATACGGTATGATATTTTAAATGATGATCTCCAGTAAAACCGGAGATATCGTTATGGAATACGGCAATTACTGTTTCTTCTTGTTCTTCTTCTTCCTCTTATTGTAGGCCAGTGGCCTGTTATAACCACAAAGTGGTTCTATGAGCCTTCTTTGCCCTTAGGCCGGGCAGGTGGCTAGCCTTGTCCGTCGAAATTGAGGAAGAGTTCCCTTATTAGGGGTTAACGACTACTACAGATGTTAGCGTGGTAGCCGGGGATCGAAACCGAGCCGGCCGCCTGAGAGGCGAGAATTTGCTCACTGCGCCATCCGCTCACTGAAATATGTCTACACTTTTTAATTTATAATTTTGTATTTCAATTATATTTCAAAACTAAATTAACTTATTTGTGTAAAATAAAACCAACAATATTACTACTACTTTGACAACTTAATTCAAAATAAAGTGACCAATCACATGCTTACATTTCTGTACATTCAACTAATCGCCTTTTCCATTATTCCTTATTTCGGCAATATTTACGTAAAATGAAAAGCAGCAGGAGAGTATTGTAGCAACAATATTTATGGCAAATAAACGTTGAAATGAACATTCTTGTTTCATTGAATTGTTCTCCAAGTACACCTCTTGTTCTGAGGTTTGCTTCAATTTTTGTCATTTATTCTCGTTACCCATTGCTGCTGTTTTTGGAAAATAATCACTGTCGTTTAGCATCCTTGATTATTTTCGTCACAGCAGCAACTCGTACTTAGAATGACAAACGTTGTCGGCAAAACATAAGTACTTGTTTTATTATATATAACAATATTTTTTGTTTAAGAACTAGTAACTATCTCAAATGTTTACGCTTTTTATACTTCAATTTACAGCAGGTCTCTTCAAAAATATTTAATCTGCCGTGTACATAGGAGTGAAGCTAAATGTATCTGAGAATGCTTTATAAGTAGAGTTTCAACCAGAGTGACATATTTAATTATTTTAAACTTTTCAAGATCTGAACCGTTTAGTTGCAGTATTTCAATAGCGCATGGTGCTTAAAATAGATAAAATATAGACCCAACTTAAAATATTACAAAGATCTGAGGCCGATTTAAACAATTTATTACAAATAAAAATATTCCCATGCTGATTTCGTTGAGATATGAATCTTAAACCTTTATATGATATACTACGTAAAGTAGTGAATACTAATCCGAATATTGGCAATCTAATTTATCATTCATATATCACAAATGTCTTTTCACGCCGCAAATTGCATCCTTTATACCTCAGCATTTGATTATCCGGCATAAAAGGTCACGACTCAGACTAGATCCAAATCAATATTCAAAACTAGTAACCTATGCAACTTAAACTGACAGATGCTATTTGAAATAGATAAATGAGGTTGAATTATATATCAGATGAATTAAAACTATGATGAGTTTTTATTAAAAATAGTTCACAGTGTACAGCTGCCAAGGTTTTCCACGTTAGAGGTACTTAAGTTTATATTACGTTACATTTATTAGCTGCTACATTATTTTTTATCGGAAGCTCTTGTCTGTCTTTTCGCAATTCGTTGCTTCATCATATTTAATCTATTCTTGGAGACTATGACTGATAGCAAGTTTTTGTTGAAAACTTCAAATGGTGGACGCTATTGGCAAACGGAGGCTATCGCTAAATGTATGCGAGGTTTTCATAAAAACAATTCTCAAATTAAGTACTGACTTTTAAAAGTCAAGCTAAATTGGATTTTTTACTATACATAACTTGCTTACAATAAAGAAACAATATATATAGGATGCTTATTTTAAATAATGACGCATTAAAATTAGAAAATAGACAACTTATTCTACTTCTGCAAGGTAGGTATGACCTATGACTATGATTAAACACAGTTTATCTATTTTCCTGAGAAAAACCTTATATTTCTCATTAATTTGAGTAAGTAAATAATGTTCATTTTATAACTATTAGAAAAGTAAATACTTTCGGTAAATTGTCAAAGCTTTCTCTTCTTTCGAAAATAGATAAAATCTTGCATGTGATGCGTGGGAAAACGCATAATTTCCTTACTTGTGTGCTTGTAGAACTCGGCTTCGTCTTGTTCAGCAACGTAAGTGCGTAAAGAGATGATGTATTTCCCCCTTGTAAGGTAAATAGCTATGAGAGATTAGTTAGTCTTGCATTTTATGTAATTGTTAGCATCAGAAATCTTAACGACGTGTTTTATATTACTGAGTGTACAGACATGCTGCTGCAATTTGAAGAATGGCAAAGAAATGCCGATGCTACTGTTAGGATGTCTGCACATTGACATGCAAATCAAGAGCCTCATGTAAGAACTGGTAGCTGATGAATATACGGAAGTTGCTGTAAGAGAAACAAATTATTTTCACGTAAGTCAAATACATCTTTCCCTCGACCTCTGCATCAACAAAGGCTCTGTGTAGAACATCTTGCAAGCTTACTCGTATCATCCCTATCGCTGTATACCAGTCCAACATCATCATCATCACCAAAGACGCAACAACCGAGGTTGGGTTAGAGTCCTCTCAATCTTGTTTCGCCACACCACAGTCGTATGCTTCATATAGTTTGTGGTTATGTGCATGCTGTGTTTTCATATATTGCTCCAAATATTCTTCCGAAAATCTTCATTCCGAATATGAGAAGATGAGTGCAATCTACTTTGCTAAGAATCCACGTTTCCGACGCGTAAGTAAGCACCGGTAAGATTAGGGTTTTCTTACCGAGCTTTGTGGCTTAGAGGTTAGCACGTCTGTTTAGTATTCGGGAGGTCGTGAGTTCGATTCCCGTAGCCGTCTGCTCTGATTCAGGTTTTCCTGAGTCAACAGAGTTAACTTCTCTGAGCCGAATGCCGGGGCAGTACTTCTCCATCTTTCCTGGCCTCTCTTCCATTCTCCGCCCCTCCTGAAATTCCCGTTATTGGCTGAAGAGGGACGCAAGGTCTCGCCCCCAGTTGGAGAAATGACCTTGAACCTTTATCTATAGTCTAATTTTTGTTCTCCGTCTAAAATTCTGATTCAATAGGTGTTTATATATAGGCCATTCAGTAAACACAAAAACATTTGAATTTTTTGAAAGTTGGTATAGGGATACAATTTTTGTTTAGGGATTCTGTATTTTGTTTTGCAAAGGTTTCCACACCTGCATAAAGGCAAATTTAATTTAAAAATTACAATCAGTGACAATTAATGTTTTTCATTATTTCAGTGTCAAAGTAGATCTTTTTCTGAAAATTCTCGCGTGAACTTCTATAAAACGTAATAAAAATAGTATCTAACACAATATTTGCATAATATCCTTAAAATTAGTTATTTATAACATTTTTGACAGATGCTAAGTAAATGTCACACTCTTATTCTATTTGTTTTAGTAACTTTTTGTAAGTACATTCTTATATAAAGATGAATTTTGAAAGTACACTCATGAAATTTTGGAAATCAAAGGCCACTTTGTGTTTTTATGTTTACTGAACAGACTGTACTCCATAGTAACATTTATTTGCTAATATATATAAAATAATATATATATATATATATAACAAAGTCCTTTTCACAGCTCGGTGGTTACTACACAAGGCGAAGAATTTGACTGGGAAAGGGGTTATAGTCAACACCAATCTCAGTACTTGGGCAACGATTACAAGAGCTATTAATGGTTTGTTGAAATAAAACCACTTGATGCTAAGGTCGACAAGTTTCGAAATATATTTATTCCATTCTCAAGACCTACGGAGAGGTTACAGATAAGAAGCGATGTTTGTACAATGTAATTAGTTAAGATCTTACCTAACAACTTGCGGCACAAAACCGAAAAGGCACATGTAGTTCACAAAACATGTGACTAGATTTCAAATTTTAAATTTACAAAAGCAGTACAGCGAATGCAGCATATCACACAACAAAAAGTAATGCTAGATTTTCCTGTCACCAGGTTACATGTTAAAAATCCACAAATACATTTAAAATTAATTAATTACTACAATTTTTATTAGTTTTAAGCCATAATGGCCGTCAATTTGATAAAATTGTTCAAAACCGATAAGGAATGCAAAGAAGTTATAAACTTTGCAGCTGACAGTCGTGGTTCGCGCATGCGCCTTACGATCGGCGTCGGTAGTATACCAGGGACGTTCAAAATGGAAAGGTACTGTTCGCTGGCACAAGTAAGGAAATTTATGAAATTTAATTAAAGGGTAAATTATTTATTTATGGGAAGAAAGATATATTATAAGGAGAGTGAAACAGGTTAGGTTGAAAATTATTGACCCTCGATTCTAACCAGGTTGGGGAAAATCTAAAGAAAAATCGTTATTGGACATTGCTAACAGGAGGTGATATGAAACACTAAGGTTGTCAATGTCTGTTTTTGAATTAAGGGTGTTGTTACTGCCAAAAATGTGGCACATTTCAATAAATAAACGATGGTTACTATTAGATTCTGTTGTAATGATTTTGGTATTATCAAAATCCATCTCATGACCCGTACTGTTGACGTGACTAGCTAAAGCACAGGCCTTAGGTTTTACACGGGAATCGCTTTTGTGTTGGGTAATCCTAGCTTTCAACCTCTGTGAAGTTTGCCCAATATAGGTGGACTGGCAACCATTACAATTTATCTGATAGATGACATTTGGGGTTAACATAATTGGAGTTTTATCTTTCAATTTGGAGAAACAATCTTTTATAATATAGTGGTGTTTATCTGCTATTATTATGTGATTAAATTTGTGGAAAACCCTTTTTATTATGTGGGATAGCCCTTTGATGTAAATTAGACTTTTGTACATAGGGGGTTTGTCGTCCCCGTTTACAGACCTAACAAGAGGAGTGGCCCTGTTCATCGTATTGGAGAATAAAATGGAATTTAATAGTGAGATTGGATAATTATTTAATTTAAGAATGTTAATTAATTTATTAAGATTGGTCTTATGGAAATCTGGGTGTGAGATCGTAAGGATTCTGTGTTTAAGACCTCTTACGACATTAAGTTTGTGTCGGATGTTATGTATAGATTGAAAATTCAAATACCGACCAGAACTGGTGGGTTTGACGTACCAATCAAGTTTGATTTCGTTAGATGCAGTTCTGATGACCAAAGTATCCAAGAAAGGAACCGACCTATCCTTCTCTCGCTCCACTGTGAATTGAATATGTTTATTGAAGCTATTGAAGACACTCAACACATTGTCGACCTCGCCACCCGGTACTGCGCACACTATGTCATCAACGTACTGGTAAAGAAAGGGAAATTGGAAAGCCAATTTAGGGGTACATTCTTTTATTATGGTATTAACAATGATTTCAGCAAGAATTGGTGAAAGGGTTGAACCCATTGGAGAACCAAAAATTTGTTTGTAAAAAATATTATTAAATGAGAAATATGTCGAATCAAAAATGAATTTGAGTAAATTGATAAATTGTGGTTTTGGTATGCTGGTAAATGGATCTATCAGATTCCAATTGTTTTCAACCACCTGTATCACTAAATCCAACAATTGGAATCTGATAGATCCATTTACCAGCATACCAAAACCACAATTTATCAATTTACTCAAATTCATTTTTGATTCGACATATTTCTCATTTAATAATATTTTTTACAAACAAATTTTTGGTTCTCCAATGGGTTCAACCCTTTCACCAATTCTTGCTGAAATCATTGTTAATACCATAATAAAAGAATGTACCCCTAAATTGGCTTTCCAATTTCCCTTTCTTTACCAGTACGTTGATGACATAGTGTGCGCAGTACCGGGTGGCGAGGTCGACAATGTGTTGAGTGTCTTCAATAGCTTCAATAAACATATTCAATTCACAGTGGAGCGAGAGAAGGATAGGTCGGTTCCTTTCTTGGATACTTTGGTCATCAGAACTGCATCTAACGAAATCAAACTTGATTGGTACGTCAAACCCACCAGTTCTGGTCGGTATTTGAATTTTCAATCTATACATAACATCCGACACAAACTTAATGTCGTAAGAGGTCTTAAACACAGAATCCTTACGATCTCACACCCAGATTTCCATAAGACCAATCTTAATAAATTAATTAACATTCTTAAATTAAATAATTATCCAATCTCACTATTAAATTCCATTTTATTCTCCAATACGATGAACAGGGCCACTCCTCTTGTTAGGTCTGTAAACGGGGACGACAAACCCCCTATGTACAAAAGTCTAATTTACATCAAAGGGCTATCCCACATAATAAAAAGGGTTTTCCACAAATTTAATCACATAATAATAGCAGATAAACACCACCATATTATAAAAGATTGTTTCTCCAAATTGAAAGATAAAACTCCAATTATGTTAACCCCAAATGTCATCTATCAGATAAATTGTAATGGTTGCCAGTCCACCTATATTGGGCAAACTTCACAGAGGTTGAAAGCTAGGATTACCCAACACAAAAGCGATTCCCGTGTAAAACCTAAGGCCTGTGCTTTAGCTAGTCACGTCAACAGTACGGGTCATGAGATGGATTTTGATAATACCAAAATCATTACAACAGAATCTAATAGTAACCATCGTTTATTTATTGAAATGTGCCACATTTTTGGCAGTAACAACACCCTTAATTCAAAAACAGACATTGACAACCTTAGTGTTTCATATCACCTCCTGTTAGCAATGTCCAATAACGATTTTTCTTTAGATTTTCCCCAACCTGGTTAGAATCGAGGGTCAATAATTTTCAACCTAACCTGTTTCACTCTCCTTATAATATATCTTTCTTCCCATAAATAAATAATTTACCCTTTAATTAAATTTCATAAATTTCCTTACTTGTGCCAGCGAACAGTACCTTTCCATTTTGAACGTCCCTGGTATACTACCGACGCCGATCGTAAGGCGCATGCGCGAACCACGACTGTCAGCTGCAAAGTTTATAACTTCTTTGCATTCCTTATCGGTTTTGAACAATTTTATCAAATTGACGGCCATTATGGCTTAAAACTAATAAAAATTGTAGTAATTAATTAATTTTAAATGTATTTGTGGATTTTTAACATGTAACCTGGTGACAGGAAAATCTAGCATTACTTTTTGTTGTGTGATATGCTGCATTCGCTGTACTGCTTTTGTAAATTTAAAATTTGAAATCTAGTCACATGTTTTGTGAACTACATGTGCCTTTTCGGTTTTGTGCCGCAAGTTGTTAGGTAAGATCTTAACTAATTACATTGTACAAACATCGCTTCTTATCTGTAACCTCTCCGTAGGTCTTGAGAATGGAATAAATATATTTCGAAACTTGTCGACCTTAGCATCAAGTGGTTTTATTTCAACAAACCATTAATAGCTCTTGTAATCGTTGCCCAAGTACTGAGATTGGTGTTGACTATAACCCCTTTCCCAGTCAAATTCTTCGCCTATATATATATATATATATATATATATATATATATATATGTGTATATATAATCAATAATCTTAATTACCCTAAGGTGTTAAGGTGCAATTTACCACAATACATTTACAAATTACAAATACAGTTACAATAGAGTCAATCATAAATGTTTCACGAGTAAATAAATGTTGCCCATTCTTTCTTATTCTTTGCCATCTTCATCCCCTCTTTCCAAGATTTTCCTCGTTCTTTCAGACATTCTGCCACTACTTGATCCCATGTTTTGCTCGGTCTTCCTCTTGGTCTCTTCTGGGTAGATTTCGCTAGCCATACTCTTTTCGTTTGTCTTGTATCCTCCATTCTTACTATGTGTCCAAACCACCTTAACTGTTGTTTCTCTATGCTTTTCAAAACTGGTTCTACGTTGAGTTCTGCTCTGACTGTCTCGTTTCGTATTTTATCTCTTCTAGTAATACCTTTAACACCTCTTAAATACTTCATTTCCAGTGCCTGTATTTTGCTCTTCATTTGCCTGTTTAACACCCAGCTTTCACATCCGTAGGTCAAGATTGGTTTGTATATTGTGTTGTACACTGTCATTTTCGTTTTCTTCGTTATCTCCTTTTTCCTTATGAAAGTGTTATGAAGGGTGTAGAAAAGTCTCGTTGTAGTCTCTATTCTGTTGTTGATTTCCGCCTCTTCCTTTCCATCCTTATGTATATTTACTCCTAGATATTTGAATGCTTCTATTTGCTCTATATCCTTTCCATCTAGTTTTATTGTTATCTTGGTTTCGCTCTTTCCGATTGTCATTACTTTGGTTTTAGCAACGTTTATTTTCATGTTTCTTTTTCTAATGCTGTCTTCCAGATGTCTAAGTTCATTTGTAATTCCTTTTCGTTTTTTGCGTAGATCATCAAGTCGTCGGCAAAAGCACATTCCACTACTTCCACAATCTGCATGTTTCTGTACCCTACTTGTAGTTTCTTTGTTTTACTCTTCGTTTCTTTTATTATGTCGTCGAGAACTAGATTGAATAGAGTTGGGCTCAGTACTCCCCCTTGTCTCAATCCTTCTTTGGTTACGAACTCCTCAGATTCCAAGTTTTCCTTTCTAACATAATTTCTTGTATTTTTATACAGACTGTAAATAGCTTTTACCAGCTTGTTGCTGATTCCTCTTTGTCTAAGAATGTTCCACACTTCATTTCTTGGGGTGCTGTCAAATGCTTTTTCGACGTCAATAAATGCTACATATATGGTGTTGTTTATGTTCTTTTCTATCATTTGCTTCATAGTAAATATGTGGTCTTGCACTCCTCTTCCCTTTCTGAAACCGCTTTGTGCTTCTTCCAATTGTGCTTCTGTTACAGTTTTTAATCTTTTCTCCAGGATTCTCTCATATATCTTAACCATCGTACTCAACAAAGTTATACCCCTATAGTTATTGCAATCCTTGTTGTCACCTTTCTTATGCAGTGGTAAGATCACTCCGACTTCCCAGTCTTCAGGTATCTTTTCTTCGTCCCAAATCTTGTTAAATAGTTTTACTAATACTTCTATTCCATTGTTATCAAAGTTCTTTACCATCTCCGTTGTTATTCCATCATGTCCAGCCGCCTTACCTCGTTTTAACATTTTTATAGCTTCACTTACTTCTTCTCTCTTTATTTCTTTGTGTATCCTGTTATCTGCATTCTCTATGTAATCATTGTTTTCTTCTATTCCATTTCCTGTGTTAATTTGTATTGTATTTAGCATATCTTGAAAGTATTCTTTCCATCGTGCCATTAAATAATAAATAAAAATAAATAGCATTGAGACAGTAGACATTTTCATACAGGGTTTTCATTAATTCCCATTTCCCACGTGACCATGTATTCACCCTGAATGCTAGACAACCAAACTTACACGATTGCCAGTACTCCCTAAATACAGTAACACAAAATTATCAGTGAAGTAGACACGACACAGACTAAATAACGCCGGGGCCGTTGAAAACTGTCGAAATTGCTTCTAAACAGCAAAACGAAACGTATCAAGTTTAGAGGATAGATGTGACGAACGTCTATGTCGCGTTGATAATGTTTGGGGATATTACCAATACCACCAACCTTCGAAAAACAAATTTATAGCGGCAAATTTAAATTTAGTCACGTGAGAAATGGGAATTAATGAAAACCCTGTATCTCTTCGCTCCTTACTATCCAACAAAGGCGGATGCAGCCAGGAAATCAAGAGAAGGAATGCAATAGCAAAATACTCCATGACCAAACTGACTAACATCTGGAGAAGCCACCAAATTACCCTGAACACCAAAATGAGACTAGTAAAAAGCCTCCTGGTTTTCTCGGATTTTCTGTATGGATCGGAATGCTGGACTTTGAAACTAACAGACAAAAATAGAATTGATGCCTTGGAAATGCATTGCTGGAGCAGAATGCTGAGAACAGCCTGGGTGGAAAAAAAACTAATCAATCCATCCTAGAACATCTAAAAGTAAGGAAAAGGCTCCGCACCGTGGTAGCTGAAAGAATAGCAAAATTTTTCGGCCACGTGGTAAAAAAAAAGGGTTGGAAAGAATTACTCTGGAGGGCACAGTTGTTGGTAAGAGGTTGTGTGAAAGATCACCCACACGGTACACGGACCTGATAGTAAACTTCACTGACAAAAACTTAACGCAATCCATTAAGAAGGCCGAAAACCAAGAGGAGTGGAAATCACTAACGGAAAACAATTTATAAAATCACACTGCTCGAAATCGAGCGAAGGACTAAGAAGAAGAAGAAGAAGAAGAAGATATATAAGATCTCCTTTGATTTGTTCAGACACATTATTGTCTGAATTTACGTAATATCCGAGCTAGATAAATTCCCCTCCTGTCCAGAAACTACCCTGATGTAGTACCCGGTTTGGCTGAGTGAATGTCAGGAAGAAATCTCTATTAACCTGAACTATTCTGCTCCCATGCATGTAACACTCGATTTGACTATGTGACTGACTTCTTACAATTCCCTAGGTAGGTAAATTGTTGATACCGTGGAAAGTTGTAGCAATTTCAAGGCCATCCTCGGATTCTGTGAATTACAATTTCGCAAGCGGGCAGAGCTAGAGGGGTTACTTCCTGAACCAATGGTTATTACTAATAGCTTTGAATACATCCATACTTTAGCCCTATTATATCTAAAACTTGTTTAAGCCCCACGAGAAGTCTCCGTAATTCGTACATTTACTTAGAGTACTTCCAAAACAGTCAATTTCCATGGGCTTGCTTCGCTGACATAGGCACCACCCGCTGAAGGCGGCTCTTCCGCTCTAGCATCATTAGTTTTATTTTTAATTGTTGACTGTGTGGATAAATTTGTATTTAACTTATTTTCTATTATGTGTCTGTATTTTATAAATAAAAAATAAAGTTTTGTGTTATAACATTTGACTTCAGTCTATCACTTCAGCAATTAACGACAATCCTGGGCCAGAGCTACTAGCGTGTATTGTAAATAACAAAGTTTAAACGAAAATGTTGACAATAAATTCAAAAGTACGTTCGAATGCCCACACCGTTACATGGCGCCAAGGAGACAGGTAAATTTTGCACCATTACAATGTCCCTGTAGTTTTGTATTCGCGTTGATACCTCGTCTTGTGAAGTGAACACATCATTTCTTTGTTTCATTCATTTGACATTTGTTCTTGATGAAACATAACTATCAACTTGTGAGAATAAGTATTAGTTGATTTTCCCACGTGTATCAAAAGTTCTGCCAAGATATTATCGCTACCTGGTAATGTGTTTTTTAGTTTTTGATAGAGCTTCTAACTTCAACGGAAGATGGCGGGTCTTTCGGCTCATCGTTTATATTGGGCGAGTCTTATTTCCCTTCTTCATTACCAGACTTGTTAGGATTGTAGCAGAGCAGTGCCATTCTGCATGAAAACGACAGAAATTACCCATCGCAATTAGGATCGTAAGAATACCGCCGATAAAAATAATAAAAGTGAAATTCGGGATGCGACCATTCGAGTGATACAGTGTCAAAGTCAATTGTATGCTTGTAGTTAAGAAATCTTTTTTAAAGTCATATTTCAGTAATGTCGTCGCGCAAAGAATGTAAACTTACTTTCCAACCGTCGGACGAGAGCATATCAACATAGCACGACTTCCATATACCCTTTTGCGTCATGAAACAGATGCAATTGCAGAGGCAACGAACGAAGGAGCATTCCCCTCGACTAACAATAAACCAGGTGGCAGTGAGAATCAACCCTGCTGGACAATAGAACCATTAACTCGAGCCGAGATTCCTCTTCAAGGTTAGAGTTATTTCAACCCTGCTGGACAATGGAAGCATAAACTCCAAGCAGAAAATACCTCTTCAAGGCAAAAGTTATTTCCACCCTCAGCTCGTGCCCGGGCTCGACAATACCGATTGTATTCAAATAATAGGAAACCATCTCTCTTGCATAAGCTATTTGTATATAAGTATGGATGCTCTGGAATTCAAGCATGGTATCTCCATTCGTTTCATTCACATTCGTGTCACTCTGGCTTAGACGAGGGCGCGGGTCAGATTCCTCGGCGTCTAATTACCACATCAAATTATGGCGTTCGTTTATATATAATTCGCTAGTTTTATGTGTATTCCCATTTGTATTTCTACAGATTAACATATTTGTAAGCACACATACTCCACAAATATCTAGTGTCTATTAGTAGATGATCAATTTGTTTTGTGGTTCTGTCATCTGGCTACACCCATATGTAGCTCGATGCATGTCTTGATGCCAGAATTTTCTTCTACGCACAAACACATTTTTAGATGCTGCGAAGTTGATTACTCTGTTCCCATTTTATTTTGTTTCATCATGCAAGCTATACTAAGGATTATTCTTTAAAAAACATTTTTTCTTTCCTAGTTTCGCATTCGTATCTTCTATAATGATCTTGACGTCATTTTTTGGGCATTGGTAGTATACATTTCTGAGCATTTCATAAAATTCGTCTTTCTCATCATGATTTTATTCGGCGGGCGAATGTACCATTATATGAAAAAGTATCTGAGTAACCTATAGAAACATGGCAATATATTTCTTTACTATAAAAGCTATTTATATATCTAGTTAGCAAAGGTATTCATTTCCATCCGCGTGTGAATTTCATGGCCGACGCGTAGCTTCCGCTGGAAGTTAATAAAAATTGCCTCCCGGTGGTTGGAAATTGAAGGATTTGTTTCCTAAAACTAGGGCAAAAAAGCGGACTTAGTGAGTGAAAAAAGGAATTTTCTGACGATACTGTCAGGATGAGTCAGTTGACATTGACATTCTATATTTTGCATAAGCCAAGTTCGTGCAGCTTAAAATTCCCTAAAATCAGCCATAAAACTTGCCGTAGATACTTTTGCATACAATGGTACGTTAATAATGCTTATTAGAGAATGACTTTCTTTTACGTTCACAGTGCACAACACTGTAGAGAATCAGTTGAACCTGAAGTTTGTGAAGTAGATTTTATTTTCGGATGAGGCAACGTTTACAAATAAGGGTTGTTTTAACAGGCATAATTGCCATTACTATTCCAAGACAACCCTCAATGGATCCAGTACTCACATTTCCTATAAGTATTTAAAGTTACTGTTTGGTGTGGTATCGTGGAGTTGTTATTGGTCCACACTTCTTTAATGGACTCTTGATTGTGGCAATGTAGCTTTAGTTTTTAATTTATTAACAGTTTACCTCAGCTATTGGAAGAAGTTACACTAAATATCGGGCGAATGATGTGGTTGCAAAATGATGTGGCAGCTCTCCATATCCACAGGGATGTTAACGATCACCTTAGAAAAACTGAAATCGAATATAATTGCAGAGGGTGCGCAAGATACTTGGCCCACTCGCAGTACCAATTTGAATTTTCTGCATTTCTTATTTTGGAGAAAAGTAAAAAATTATGTTTGCTGGGAGCTTATTCAAATGAAAATAAATTACGGAAAAGAATTGCCGCTTCGTGCGGTTCAGTTACTCCTGAAACTTTAGGTAGACGTTGAAGTAAGCAAGTCCTCCATTCGAATCCGTGGATAGCCGAAACTTTTTCATCAGTCCACTGGATCGGTACTGAACCGGGTGACTGTTCGACATTGGGATACAATTAACGTCCCTCTCTTCTTCTTCTTCTTCTTCTTCTTTATTGTAGGTTTGACAACCTGTTTTTTCACCTTTCTGATAATGTTTTCCCTCTCTTCTGAAGATTAATCTATGAGTTAGAGAAATTAAACTACACACAAAATATACAGTGTGATCATTTTATTACAAGTAGGCAGGCAACACACATTACAGCTGCGAGTATTCCACCTACGAGGGTAGGACCAAAAATAAGATACACTATTCAAAAATCATAGAATATTTATTAACACATTAATATACGAATGCACATGTGAGAGTACATACAATTAACTATTTTCTACATAATTACCGAATACTTTAAAGGATTTGTGTCAGTGGTTCAATAATTTGAAGATTTCGTCATCCTTGAAACTTAATCCCAAGAGCATTGCAAAAAGAAGTTACTGTTTCCTTAACCAATCGACGGCGAAATTTATTCTTTTAGTAAATATTATTTTGATAGAACTAATATCCCAAGGACAAGAAAAGTCGTTATCCAAAACTTTAAAAGATTTATTCAAAAATAAGCCGTTGCGATATGGCACCGCAAGCTGTTAGTAAGGTACAATTTTACTTATTTATTGTGGAATAAGTAATTACACTCTAAGCACATTCCTACATCCCGTTTCTTACAAATTGTGCGAACTGTTGATGAACATCCTTCAAATGCACATTGCCTTTTCTTTTCGTCAATGTTGTACTACACTAATATGTGGTCAAGTCGGTCATATCTTAGATCATACGATACCCTACTCAGAGTTACGCTATATTTAGAAGTTGATTGTGTACCTGGTCCTTTTGGAAGCACATTGTAGCTTGTGAGATACGTCTGAACAATTTCTCTTCTAAATTCGAGTTGTGATATTTTAGTGACAGCAACATCCAATAACGAGGTAAATATAGGCGAAAACCATTTCTTCCTTCTCAAGCTGATTCTGTATTTTAAGCGTTTTCATCCATGCGGTCCGTACCACCCATACAGCGTTTATATTCTGTTACTGCCGAAGATCTGGTAATTCGAATATTTTTCTTCCTGCAATATCGCTTCACGTTAGTCAGTGCATAGACTCCGTGACAAGTAGATGCCGTATTTGTCAAACCACTTCACAAGAACTATACCGTCAGCACGATCAATTGTTGATGCAAATTCACCATGATTTCTTCCCCTCGAAAGAGATTTTTTCGGAGGTAGTGGGCAAAACTTGGGAATACGATTTTCCCGAATAGTTCCGGTTACTTCGTATCCCTGTTGGCTTACGTAAAAGAGAACATTGAAGCCGGTAAATAAATTGTCGATGTAAAACCCCGTAGCTTCAAGAAGCTCATCGATTATATTGATTAGTGGAGCTATGCACTTGTCAAATTCACGTTTGTAAACAGCAATACCTTTAGAATGCTTTGCCTTGATAAAGGTCAAAGTTTACCAAGTAATCGGAAGGGAAATCTAGACATCACATCTTGTATCCAAAACGTATACTTTCCCCCCTAATAAATTGTTTATAAGAGTGACGTCCAATAGTGTATTACATACCTAGGTAAAAGTGTTTCATTACTGTCGACAGATTAAGTAGTTAACCGAGATGCGAAGCGGCGAGGTCAACTTTATTTCGACAATCACTTTATTCTACACAATAATTGGAAAAATTATTATTATCTACTCCTACTGTATAATGGCCATGAATTATGATTCATAATTCACATTTTGCAGCCAATCATAAAATTCTATTTTCATAATTCAATAGTTTGCAAGTTGCAACCAATCAGAAAATTCTATTTCCATTATTCAATAGGTTGTAGCCAAGCACAAAATTCATTCTTATTATTAAATTACTTTTGAAGTTAACAGCTGTCACAAATGTCATAATTCGGAAATATGAATACAAAACTCCTATTGCATAGGAGTAGATAAAGTATCGTATTACATTCGCGATTATGGCCATTATTCACTCAGATGACTTGCGCCACAAGCCGAAGGCGCGTGGCGCAAATTCATCTTCATGAATAATGGCTGTCATAATCGCTGATATAATAATATACTATTATAATATGAGTCGACAGGTTGTGACGCGCATGAATGGATGAACGATATTTCCAATGTGCCTACCTAGACAGCGGTCGGCCAACCGCTGCCACAGCAACCACTTTTCCGACTGGTTGGAAAGTTTAAAAGTTGGTAATAGCTCATTTTCCAACTTTTTAAAAGTCAGTAATCACCTTATTACATATATAGTTGTGAATAAAATACTTTATTCGCAATCACATTGTAATGTGTCAATTTCATGACATGACAACAGCTGGGAACTAGATGATTACTTGAAACTAGCCAGGAAATTATTACATACCCCGAAAAATATTACATACCTGAAGAGTGGGGTGTTTCCATGGTAACAAAACATTGAGTGGGTTGTTTTCATGGCAACAAAAATATTTGCTACATCAAGATATCTATTATTCAGAATTCAATTGTAGTTATTTTTAAAATTAGATGATTGCAAATAAAATAGTATACATACCACGGTGGAAAGTTTCATCCCTGTCTCGAGATAAAGTTAACCTCGACGCTACGCGTCTCGGTAAACTACCTAATCTCTCGACAGTAATGAAACACTTCCCACCTCGGTATGTAATATACTATTATCATTGACTGATCGAAATTTAAATCCTGTTCGTATACAAAGTTCAGTAAAAAATTTACCTTCATTTTGTCCATGAAAAGCCGGAGTTTCCACATCTCATCTGCTTTGTCTGGTTTGTTGTTATCGGCACAGTGTAAATACCTTAGAATTTGCTTGAATCTATCCCTCCTCATTGCCGAACGAACCATTTGATTTTTCATGTCATCGCATGAATCCTAATAATATTCACGTCCTGGTAACTCGTTATATCCTGAGAGGATCAAAATTGCGATACAACATTTTATTCCATCGGGGTAATCTTGGAATTTGTTCGTTTAGAAATTGGGCACGATTTGTAGACTCTTCAACAAGGAACGTTATTATATCTTCTATCTTCAACAGCCCTTAACAGTGCACTCCTGGACATAGACCCCCCCCCCCGTGCTTTTTCCATTCTTTCCGTTCTTGTGCCTCTCGGTGCCATCGTTTCCCCACTGTTCCTTTAATGTGCTCAAGCCAACGTCTTTGCAATCTTCCGATGCTTCGTTTGTAGTTTGTAGTCTAGGCCTCCACTGTACAATATGCTTGGTTCATCAACAGTTTTCCTGGCTTGCGGCATGGCCATTATTATATCATTATCAATTAATTTCTCAAATTTTGGAAAGGCGAGACTGTATTTTTCGAAATTATTTAGTTGATTGTATAAAATCTCCATGTATCCAACTAATTGTATATTTTCCTAGTTTTATGTCAATTTCTCTTTTTTACATACATTGGTCTCTTCACTTTCAATGTCTTCTTCTGCTTCCTTATCGCTGATTTCCTCTTCATCTCAATTACGGAGCATTACAATTTCAGCATTTCCTGTAAGTTTCTGCCTGTTCAGGTGTGATCATCTATAATACTTGCTGAGAGTCACACCTCCTGCATAATCTACAACGTGTTTTAAACCTAAACCTAAATCATCAATGGTAAATGTAGGTACTTACTCCATTGTAAAGCCCATAATTTTTGAAGAGTGACCATCACTTTTCATCAGAGCTTACTATGGTAGCTGTTTACTTAACAAAATAAATTTCGCCGTTGACGGGTTTAATTGTTTTTGCGCCATACACATTTTTTCGACTTAAAATATTGTTTCCATGTAGAGATAATAGCTCGTCATGAATTTCACTAGGGTTTCGGTGCTTTACAATTCGGAAACGAATGACAGTACGAATTTCAACTTTACAGTGTGACTTCAGTATACCCAACATTTTAATGGACAACTAACAAACAAAAACAAAATTCCGTGAGTGTTGTTAGCCCTATCTTACCTATATAACATACTGAAACCATTTGCTTTTATGTACTGTATTTACCGAGAAATTAATTGGTATACCTTATTTCTGGTCCTATTTTCGTATGTTCGTAAGCTGTATGTATATAGAAATTGTCACTAATCTCTTTTTAAACTTTACATTGTTTAAATAAATAAAAAGCAAAGCAGTTGATTTTGATTTACTAAGAAGTGGGTTAATTTTTATAAAAATGTCGTTAATATTTGACTCTTCAAAACGCTCTTAAGGTAAAAAATTATGTTTTATTTCTAAAAGGTGAGGTTAACTGCATGCACATGTAAGAAGTGTTGCCTACCTACACATTACAAGATATAATGATCATCCACACACGTGTTTTGGAGGCAGCACAATGGGATCACGCAAGTGCCCATGAACTTGGTTCACCCTGCATCCAAAAATACAAAATTAAAAAATACTCTGTCGCCAAACCATAGATACATAAAATTCAAACACCAATTTCTGTAGATGCCATATTGCTTATTGTGTATCTTCCAGCCATTATACTTACCTGTACAAGCAAGTTTAAAATACTTGAATCCGTTGTAATCCACATGAATATCCTAAGGGCACTATAGACCATAGAGTGAATGATTAAGCTCCTAAAGGCAACGAAACCAGAGCAAATTATAAAATATAGCGCGATTACACTCCGTCTGAACTTTAAAACAATTCGACATATATTTAAGATCCAAACGAATGCCTTTTTAAGATTAACGTGATATTTATTAAGCATATACATATATTTTTAATAATTTGATTTAATAGTTATAATTTTAATAAATACAATGATAATTTTTCTAACTAAATAAATATACCGATGTGGCCACAATTATACGTACGGATGGGGCCATAATCTACCTATATATATATAAAACTGAAAGTCCTGACTCACTCATTCACCCACTCATCAACGCCCAGCCCAAACCCTTGGATCTAGAAAGCTGAAATTTTGCACAGAGGTTCCCTTTATAATGTATACAAGGAATAAGGAAGTATATTTCGAAATTCAACCCCTAAAGGGGTAAAATGGGGGTTCCAATTTTGTATGGAGAAATAATATTAAATAGAGATTTCGACTTGAATGTTCGTAGGAGTACTCCTAAAGACAAATAAGCAAACACGTATTTCGTGATTTTCCGAAAATCAACCCCTTAGGGGGTGAAATGGGGTAAATAAGCCTAAAATACCATATGGGTGTCGTTATTGAGGTTTTTGGACGCTGGGAAGAGAAGGGACGGGACGGAAAGGAGAGGGAAGGGGAGGGGACGAGATGGGACGGGACGGGACTAGACGGGACTGGACGGGACGGGACGAGACGGGAATGAACTGGACGGGAAGGGACGGGACGGGACGGGACGGGACGGGACGGGACGGGACGGGGCGAGACGGAACGGGACGGTACGGAAAGGGAAGGGTTGAGATGGAAGGGGAGGGAACAGGACGGGACGGTTCAGAAAGGAACGGAAGGGGGGGGGAAGGGTCGGGATGGGACGGGACGGGACGGATCGGGATGGGACGGGACGGGACTGGATGGGAAGGGAAGGGAAGAGACGAGACGGGGCGGGACGGCACGGGACGGGACGGAAAGGGAAGGGAGGGTACGAGACGATACGGGACGGGACGGGACGGGACGGGGACGGAGAAAGGAACGGGACGGGGATAGGGTGGGATGGGATGAGATGGGATGACAGAAAATAATTAGTCATTATTTAATACCCAAATAACGAACCTCGCGCGAACGAAGTCGCGGGTAACAGCTAGTTATATATAACAGCAATGAGGTAACATGAATAACAAAATAGAATGCTTGAGTAAGAAAGAGATGGCCATACGAAAAAATTATTTTAATAGGCTTGTTAGTTGACAAATGTCATAATTAAATTAAGCGTCAAGCCTTCTCGAATATTTGATACTATGTTTATCTCTTTCTTACTCAAGCAATACGTGTTATATTCTTATTCATGTTATCTCATTGCTGTTATATATAATTGTGGCCCCATCCGTATATAACAGCAATAAGATAACATGAACAAGAAAATAACACGTATTGCTTGAGTAAGAAAGAGATAAACATAGTAGCAAATATTCCAGTAGGCCTGACGCTTATTTTAATTATGGCAGATGTCAACCTAGCATGCCTACTAAAAGAATTTTTTCGTATGGTCATCTCTTTCTTCCTCAAGGATTCTATTTTGTTGTTCATATTATCTCATTGCTGTTATATACAGATTGTCCGAAATCCGTTTTGAACATAGGAAATTAATGAGTGCGACAAGTAGACATAAACAAAATGAGTAGCAGGACAAAGATAGAACGTAATCATGGCTAACTCAATTTCTAAACTAAAATTAAGTCAATGAAACAAAAACACTTCTGTCAAATATTTTATCCGTCATGAAGAGTATAAAGTGAGGTCTAAATAATTAAAATAATGTGAATAGTAAACAATAGTATATTTAAACCTCAATTTATACTCTTAATAACAGCTAAAATATTTGACAGAAGTGTTTGTTTGTTTCATTGACTTAATTTTAGTTTAAAAATTTAGCTAGCCATGATTACGTTCTGTCTTTGTCCCGCTACTTATTTTGTTTATGTCTTCCTTGTCGCACTCATTAATTTCCTATGTTCAAAACGGATTTCGGACAACCTGTATATAATTATGGCCTCATCAGTACAACTTATATGTTTTGTTTCCGGATCTAGATCAAACTACAAGAGCAATGGGTTTGTTTATGTTTTTTACATTTTCAGTATGTCATTTAAAAGCAATTTGGTTACTCGATTCTCCCTCTAGCGCAAAACATAATAATCATAGAGAGCAGCACAGCCTTGATTGACTTTTTTATAAAACCAGCGTGACAAAAACCCTGTTGCACCGTCCATTGGTGTTTGTGCAGCGTAAAACTATACCGTGAGAAAAACTAAGTCTCACATCTTTTGTAATGGGTTATTTCTAAAGTGGCCCAGATAACTGCAAAAGCTATTTCTGTATTTGATAGCAAAAGAAAAATCTAAGGCGTGTCAGAACTTCCCAATAAATTAAAATGCAGCCGGGAAAGGCTTCAAATGCTCTTTTAATATTACTTTCTATTTTATGTTTGGTAAACCCTTTATTTTAGAAATACTCTGAACTTTTTCATTTTTATAGGTAATAAATAAAGATGAAAGTAAGAATATTAAATTAAAAAACTACAATAGTTGCATAACATATGGTTTTTTATAGCACGTTGTATAAATTAAATAGAAGCTTATCTTCTTGAGAGGTTTAATATTGCTACAGAAAGTAATAATAAATAAATTTTGACTGGTTTGACAGAGCTCTTAACCCACCACAATACACGTATTCTGTATTATTCCTTTCAGTGTAAATAAATTCATAAACCCAGTAATACAACTTTCAATTTCGTTGTAATGACCCAAATGAACTGGAAATAAACTGGTTTAGCGTTAAAAGTACGTACGTACATTCAACATGAACGTAGTATTACCTCCACCGACGTTGTTGCTTTTGTTACTCATTAATTAGATTTTGTTGACGACTGATTGATTATTATTATTATAACAAAGAAAATGTACTTGCTTAAAACATATTTATCTCTGTCTTTCTGTAATCGAAGTAGATTTCCATGTATTACCATGCAATAAAGAGTTCCATATAGGTACTTTTATTAATCGCCACTACAGGAAATTTGGAAATATTTGTATATTTCTTCTGTTTTTATAAACCCCAAAACGGATCTTATAATTTTAGATGTAAATGAAAGCGCGTCTGATTAATCGCCTTTAAAAACATATTAAATCATTTTTGCTAGGTAATTATTGGATAAGCTTGTTCTCTAGACGTTTCCGTCAGACAAAATTGATTGTCTGCTCATAGAAGCTTTTTCTCTTGAGCGAATAAAAACTACCTCTGCGTATTGTAATAAACTAGAACTTGAACAGTGAATGTTTGAATTTTATTAGCTGGTCAAATTTATCTAGAGCGTACAAGCTCGACAAGTGTATTGTTGCTTAAATTGATTTTGGCAGATTAAGTTGCTGACTGCCTACATTTTGTATGTATGTATGTATTATCTATAACCCCATTTACCTTGCGGTGTAGAGGCTGGTGCTTTATGCGCTGGCATCTGGCGGTACAATGCTCAACTTGCCCCGGATTCGAGAGTTGGAGCGCGCCTTTGGTGCTTTCGCAGCAACCATTGTGTGAGGTGTGTGTCTTGGTGATGTGCTATACTCCTTAAATGGTTAAACTTCAGAATAAGTACTGAATCTGTATGAAAAATCAGTCATGGGGTGTGCTAACCAATTGAATGGCGAAATCAGGACAAATATGAACCCATTAGCCTTACCTCTATTGCATACAAGGTGATGGAAACACTCATAGTCGCTGAACTACTACCATTTCTACTTGAACAGAACCTGGGTTTTTACCAAAACCAATTTATTAACGGCCAGAAATGTATAGAGCGATAGGTTAGATCTAGAGGCACCTTTAGATATCTCGTATATTAATTTCTGTCGTGATTTTGATAAACTGCACGTGCAGTACCTGTTGTACAAAATGGAACGTATTAGTATTCGAGGAAAACTCCTAAAATGGATAATTGCGTTTCTGCTACATAGATCTTTTCACGTCATAGTGGGAAAGTCATTATCTAATTATGAAGACTGTATAAGGGGTTCCACAGGGATCTGTAACGGACCGTATCTTATTTATTATATACTGCTCCACAAATGAACTCGACCATCTGCATATTTATATTGATGCAATTTTTAAAAGTATTTTCCAAAAGGGTAGTCATGGAATTTTTGGTAACCTTTCATGATTGTGTCACTATAAAAAGCATATTTTTTCGTAATTTGGTTTAAAGAAACGTAAGGCCATTAATAAAATATTATCATTTTAAAATTCTGAATTTTGCCCAAATGTTGATAGCACATTGCATACAAAGTATGCCAAATCGTTGCCAAACATTTTTAAACGTCCCGAAGAGACTCAAAGAACTATTAATTAACCTTTTTTTGTGATTCCTCTTATTTTTGTGAAATATAGCTTTTTTATAATTTTATTATTTTTTACTTTTATTAATATGATTTTAATAATACGAAAATCGTTGTCGTGAACCATTTTAAATATTAATAAAACTAAAGATTTCGTCTTAATCCACATATATTTTTTAAAAAAATTTCGAACGTTTTCGGCTTATGCCATCTTCAGGGGACGTTCTACAAAATGATTGACAATGAAACAAACTTTATAACAAACAAAAATGACTTACAGTTAACAAACACACAAAATCACAAATAAACAGCACAAGCTCGCTACAATTGCCACAGTGGGTTGACTAGAACTGGCAATACAAATACGGTGGAACATGCGCGCCGATAAAAGAAAATTGTGAAAGGCGAAAAAGGACCCCATTAAAAAAACTCAAGGGATCGGCAAACTTTTGAAATACTCCGATCCTGCAAATATTAATTGATCGTTTAAATTGACCTGTGACTTATTAGACAAAACGATCTCCAAACACTCAGCAATGTTCAGCTTCACTCCTTTATCTAAATAATGTAAGATTCTACAAAAAAACTCCCTATCAAAATTATAATCGTTTTCGTTGATATGTACAGCAAAGTTCGATTCAATTTTGGATTTTTTAATGCAATTAAGATGTTCGCTAATTCTGATGTTGAAAGCTCTACTGGTCTGTCCTATATATGTAGCGCCACAATTGCAAGTCAAGCTATAAACGCCATTTTTCTTTAGGGAGCCAATTTGGTCTTTATTTCTCACCAAGAGAGTTTGTAAATTGAAATTATTAGAAAAAGTAACATTGGAATCATTACTAGCAAATAATTTCTTGAAAGAATATGAAATTTTACCCACAAAAGGAATGGAGAAATAAGGTTTGGGTATAGGTGGAGAAATTATAGGGTAGCAAAAGGAATCAAATATACGTTTTCTCTTTTGATCGAAAATGTTTTTGATAATATAGATGGGAAAGTCGTTCTTTATGGCAATATACAATAATGTTCTAAGTTCTAACACGTAATCTTCGTAAGAGAGGGGTACGATATGTAGACGATGAAACATAGAATAAAAGAAAGCTGTTTTATGGCACATAGGGTGATTAGAATGATAGTTTATACAATGATCAGTATGAGTGGGTTTCCGATATATTTTAAATGATATGTCATTAACATTTTTAATTACTGTTAAATCTAAGAAGTTAAGTTGATTATTTGATTCAAGTTCGTGAGTGAATTTTATATTAGAATGACAACTATTAAGAGAATTTAAAATAGAATCTAATATGTTGAAATTAAAATTTTTTTTATTTAAAAAATGGCGTTTATAGCTTGACTTGCAATTGTGGAGCTACATATATAGGACAGACCGGTAGAGCTTTCAACATCAGAATTAGCGAACATCTTAATTGCATTAAAAAATCCAAAATTGAATCGAACTTTGCTGTACATATCAACGAAAACGATCATAATTTTGATAGGGAGTCTTTTTGTAGAATCTTACATTATTTAGATAAAGGAGTGAAGCTGAACATTGCTGAGTGTTTGGAGATCGTTTTGTCTAATAAGTCACAGGTCAATTTAAACGATCAATTAATATTTGCAGAATCGGAGTATTTCAAAAGTTTGCCGACCCCTTGAGTTTTTTTAATGGGGTCCTTTTTCGCCTTTCACAATTTTCTTTTATCGGCGCGCATGTTCCACCGTATTTGTATTGCCAGTTCTAGTCAACCCACCGTGGCAATTGTAGCGAGCTTGTGCTGTTTATTTGTGATTTTGTGTGTTTGTTAACTGTAAGTCATTTTTGTTTGTTATAAAGTTTGTTTCATTGTCAATCATTTTGTAGAACGTCCCCTGAAGATGGCATAAGCCGAAAACATTCGGGAATTTTAAAAAAAATATATGTGGATCAAGACGAAATCTTTAGTTTTATTAATAATATGATTTTGTTAATTCTTCAGTTGATATTTGAGGATAGTGCAATTAAATATGCTTAATATGAGTATACTACAAAACAAAAGCTTTTATATATATATTTTGTGACGTAATGTAGTAAATACAATTTTTATGGGTGGTCCAGTTCATTTGTGGAGTAGAATATTTACTACCGCTTCTCCATTTCGATACTGAAGCTGGTTGCATAGCCGCATGCTCCAAGGACTGGTCAAACAGTCTCGAGAGTTAAGAAACGGTCGCGGCGCTCGGCGCTCGGACGGGTGTTCGACCTATAGTGGTAGTAAAATCGCAGCAAGCACGGCTCAGTGAGCACGTTAAGCCAAGGGTCCCGGTTGTCATTTTGGCAACAGTTGTTAGGTTACGTCAGAGGCGCTCGCGCAACCTGAAAACTCTGACGTCAGGTTTCCTGCTACAAGCTGTACTATACAAAAAAATTAAGATACTATAAACTAGAATCTTTAAAAAATACAACAATATTGTGACATTTCCAAAGGTAGCATTCTACATATAAGATATACCAATTCTAAATATCCGAATAAAGTTTTTGGCAAAGACCTAGTAACAGTTGACCAACAAATGATTTATGTGTAAGAATTACACGTGATTTATCCTGGTCTCCTTAAGTTTTAAGTGCGATCAAACTTTAGACTACATATGTATGTTCACATCTTGAATTTGGAATACCATTGTGGTTCCCGTAGCTACGAAGAGACGTCCAACTTCTTGAATCATTTCAACGCCGAGTCACCCGCCTTTCAACGCAGTTGAAAAGACTGCCTTGTGAAGATTGACTGAACCTATTGAATCTAACGACCCTTGAAGATCTGCGTAAATGTCGCCATCTCATTTTAACGTACCGTATCATAGGCGGCGATCTGTCGTATATTTTTCCAAGCTTTTTTTTAAATTTAAACAGCGAAAATTATAATTGGTAAGTTAGAGAATTCTTCCTAACGAATCGAGTGTTTGCAAAGTGGAATTCTTTAAACGATTCAATTGTGTCGGCTGTATCACTTATTAGCTATTAAGGCAACTAGTGTTTTACAGAGGGTTTAAAAATCGAGGTTGATCATGTTAAAATTCGAGCGAAGCGAGAATTGTATGATCGACCGAGATTTTTAAACTGTAAAACACGAGTTGGCTTCAATATGTTTTCTACAGCCGAGGAGTTTGTTAGCTTAAACGTCCTCGGGGCTTCGCCCCTCTCCAAAGCGGCCCTCGGGGCTCCACCCCTCTCCAAGAGGGCCTTCGGGACTCCGCTCCTCCCCAAGGGAGCCCTCGGGGCTCCACCCCTCTCCAAGGGGGCCCTCAGGGCTCGGCCCCTCTCCAAGGGGGCTCTTGGAGCTCCACCCCTCTCCAAGGGTGCCCTCGGGGCTCCGCCCCTCTCCAAGGGGGCCATCGGGCTCCGCCCTCTCCAAGAGGGCCCTCGGGACCCGGCCTCTCTCCAAGGGGGCCCTCAGGGCTCGGCCCCTCTCCAAGGGGGTTCTTGGAGCTCCACCCCTCTCCAAGGGTGCCCTCGGGGCTCCGCCCCTCTCCAAGGGGGCCATCGGGCTCCACCCCTCTCCAATCGGGCACTAGGGGCTCCGCATACAAATCGGTCCGATATAATAACTGTACTTTTAATCTTCACAAATAAGGTTTTATAAACTCTTAAAGTACTCCGTGCTTTAAATGGAATGGCGTGTTTTATAGACAACATAAAGCACGCCGCATATGACCCTTGGAAACAGTTTAAAATCACGGCTGTAGAAAATAGTATATTAAAGTATGAGTGGATAACAAGGTCTTTAAAACACGCGCGAGTTTTCGAGCACGACGGCGTAGCCGGAGTGCTCGAAATAGAGCAAGTGTTTTAAAGACAAGTTATCCACGAATACTTTACGCTATTTTTTTTATACCTCCAATACTGGAAATAAATCACGCACTAAAAACTTAGAAATAATTTTTGTCGTGATAAATCGAGAGGGCATAATAATATTGCTACTATAGTTACGAGAATTATTTTCGTTTTTGTTGCGTCCATGTCCGTTGTTGCATTCAGTCGTTTCCTTGACCTTTAAAGCTCGGCGAGCTTTAATCGCCTGTATTCGCACGCTCAGGCGTGCTTTAAATGGCGATTCTGATGCAGGTATAATAAAAATACTTTTAAACATCGTTTGAACAGTTCTATGCGTGTAGCAAATATGTAAATATGTGAATTATGTGTGTACGTTGATATGTCATCTAATTCTGGGCATCGTAAAAGCCTTTGGTTTGGGTTATTATTGAGTATCGAATAATAATAATAAATTCCAGTAATTTAATGTTCACCAATAATTCTAAAATTTATCGTTGCAGATAGCCAAAATTCTACTTATGCTGATTATTACACACAACTGTCACATGACTGATATCAGCCAATGAAAACTATGCATTTTTTTTAAATCGATCAATCCCGAACTGATTAGCTGATAAGCGCCCGTGGGCTGCTTACCAAGCGATAAGCTCCCTAGGGATGATTATCGACCCCGTGGATGGTGTCATAATTACAAATAGAATTGCAGGAAACAAGCAGTTTGAATTTTTTGGCATTATTAGATCAATTTTAAATCATAATTTGTATACGGGTTTGGTGTAATAATCTTCAAAATATAAACGCCGACGACACACTTACATATAATTTTGCCCGTGCCAAGAGTCATCGTGCTGGTTGCCCTTAGAAAACTGCTCTCGGGACAGTTTTCATTGCAACCAGCACTCGACCGTTGGCGTGTGCAAAATTATCGGTAAGTATGTCTCGCCCTTGTTATATTACTATTGATAATACAAATTGACAGTCAAGGTTAGACTTCTAAAGGTGTTACTGTATTTACAATGTGATCAATAATTAAATATTTATTTTTTAAGTAACTATTAAATCACAAATAATATCGTTTCTTGAACAAAAACACTGTAATTTGCAGAGAACCTCATTTAATTTTTTCCCCAAATAAATTCACCACTAAACTGCGAAAAGTAATAATTCAAAGAGATAGTATTTTGGTTGATAAAAAAACTAAACAGTATTATTATCATTTATTTCATTTAAAAAGCAACACAATTTCAAACAGTTTAGTATATATTCAGAACGAAGAGCAATTCTCGTACACTGCGCCAATAAATTAGGAGAACACAAAAAACTAAATGCAAACTCCATTTTTAAAAGCTGCAAGAAGCGAAGCTCAGTAAATTTGTTAGATTATAATTTATTTTAACAAAAAGTAATTAAATTTAATTACTTCTATCCTATAAACCCAAAGAACAAGAAACATGGTAAAACTGTATAACCAGGATTAGAAACTCTATAATAATCTTCAAAATTTTAAACATTAAATAAACTCTAGCAGCACGTATGACTTCCACGAGCTTGGATGAAGGGTCTGGCACCTTCTGAACATACTTTGAATCAATCTCCGTATATCTTCTTGAGGTATGTTAGTCAACCCTTCAAGAACCAACATGAGCTGTTGAAGACTTTCTGGAGCTACAGGTCGGTTACTGATCTCCTTATCCAACGTGCTCGATTGGATTTTATCGGAGCAAACCAGTCGTGCACCAACATAAACCGTCTCTGTAACGACATTTAAAGACACCAATAACAGTTTAAACATTGTGTAATAGCTTTGCAGTCTAATCCGCGGTTGTCCAAATTAAATCAATACGCGATGTGCAGCTAAGTGTTTAAAGTAATAAACTGTGTTATATGCATCGCGGAGTGACAAATTACTTCCGCGATTTCAGGAAGAGGCAAGCAATTGAAAGCGAGGATTCCACCAAAGCTTCAGCATCTCTACACTGCAGGGGATCGGGAACGTCAAATTACGCACTTGTACAACCCTTCTGAATACAAAAAAAAAACGCAAATGCAAGGACAGGCGGAATTATGCCATTCGCTAGTTGCAGAAGATTCGGGGCCAAAGCAGGCCTTTTAGAACCCTTTTAGATAAAAAAGCGGTAGGACAAGAACCACACTACAATTCAAGTGACCACGTGGCCGAAGAGACGTAACTAAGCAGGAAGAGCGCAACAAAACCGAATTTTGATGCCATTGATTACAAGACAGAGCACAATAGTTTATTGGAATGTCGATGTGACTAAGGATCTATTCGGTCGCCGGTTGGCCATGGAGACGAGCAAACGCCATCATCCATTTATCCATTCAAAATTCACTTCGACTCATTTATTAACTAGCTTAGTTGCGTACTATTTGGCCATTAGCACTCCACCACTGGTGCTTCCAAGTTATCTGGGGGGGCACTTGTAACCCATGCGCTGACATATAGCAGTTTCGCGTAACAAGTAACGTTTAAAGTGTTCTAATCGCAAACTCTATATGTATAATTGTAATACCTGTATGTTGATGGAATTGCTGTTTTAATCAAAGTATGTGTTGTTTTCCATAACGTGTATCATTTGGTAATACTAAGAGCATAACAGCCAACCTTCTGCATTGCTATACAACACCTCTAAAGGATTCAGGTCAGTCCACGAGCATTTGGTGTTCTTCCAGCAACCTTATTGTTTACTGCATGTGGCCTTTTACTTTAAGCGTGCTGGAATATCAGATTTGAAGATTTATCTCAGCTTACCAAAGACACCCCAAGATAAACTTAATCTTCTCGAGATCTCGCATATTTTATTATCTCTGCCTAGCTAATGTCGAGTCTTAGATATTTGTATGAGTGAACTTGTTTTATGACTGCTCCATCTACACAGATATTCTCACCCATGACAACATCGTCAATACCGAAAGATAATGAGGATGATGATGACAAGACTTGTCATAAGTTGTATTTTGATGGTATTGATTTTAATTCTATTTGGCGTGATGTTATATTTAACTGTTGAAGAATTTGTCTCTTCTTGTGCATGCGAACTAATATTAATACAATACCATCGGCGCATCTTAGAAGACTCAGCTTTTCGCCGTCTGTATTTATACATATTTGAATGTATGAACATATATTGCAGCAGCGTTGAAAATAATTTTCATCTCACACACATGTTTGATTTTCTCATAGATATTTTTTACTATGGCCGCATATTTTATATTATATTCTACATTCAGCAAGGGCTTCCAAAATTTTGTGCTAATTTATAGTATCGAAATCCTTCTTGTAGTCTATGAAGATAGCAGCAATAAAATTGTTGAGACTACAAACCCATTGTCTTGCCTTGGAGTGACATATTAATGCGTGAAATTACATATTTTCTTAGCTTTGAAAAGAACTTCTGCTTGTCAAATACTACAAAACTATCAGAAAGAGTTTATATGAGAAATAAACAGCGGAAAATGTAAAAGACAAGTCAGAGGTTCATCATATGTTTATGCACGCATAGAAAATTCCCTATAAATCCGGAATTATTAACACAATCTGTGAAAACTCTTAAATAATCCTTAAAATTGATCAAATGTATCTGTAATCTGTATTAACGCCGTTTATTTTTTTCAAAATAGTTTTTATAATTTATGTATTTTTATAATATGGTTTACAATCCATAGTAATTTGTTAGACGGTTCTCCATAGCTCAGTGGTTAAGCATTCTGGCTACTGATCTAAGGGTCGAGAGTTCGATCCCCGATCCCGGTGAGGTTTTACAAAAAATTTAAATGCGGATGAAAACCTCTGCAGAATGCCATCATTCAGAAGTGATGTAAAGCCGTGGGTCCCATGCTACTACGATGTGTAGCATGTAAAAGGTTTGCGGAAAGTTCGTTCCCCACATTTCGTTCCCGGGATATTTCGTCTCCCCACATCTCGTACCCGGAAACTTCATTCCCGAGCGAGCTCAATTGCCAACGAGTGCAGAGATCGGAATGCAGTTAAAAAAATTAAAGATATTGTAATTAATTTATTTATTATAATAAACTTGTAAAAACTATATACAGTATGATCTCGGCTTGAGTTTACGAGAGGGAATTCAATTTAATTTTTAGTTTTACATAAAAATGTCATAGGAATTATTATTCCTGCTTGGTTTGTAGAGAGTTTTAAGAACATTTTCAAAAACAAGTCGGCCTTGGCAGTTAAGCAAAAACTATTTTCTTTTCAGGTAAACTACCCTTTTTGTTCATGATACGGCAAAATATGAGAAATTATGAGAATATACAAAATATCAGGAAGATGCTTAGATTAAACCGTCATTTTTAATAAATACAATTTATTTTGTTCATATAAGGTTAATATAATAAATAAATTATTTAAAATATTTTTCATTTTTCAACTGTATTCCGATCGTTGCACTCGTTTTTCAACACCCTGTAATCTAGGGGACAAATTGAGCTCGCTCGGGAACGAAGTTTCCGGGTACGAGATGTGGGGAGACGAAATATGCCGGGAACGAAATGTGGGGTACGAAATATGGGGAACGAAATGTGGGGAACGAACTTTCCGTATCCCGGGGTTGGAACTCCTTGGTCTCGGCAAAATTCTAAGTAGAACTAAGGTACCTGATACTCTGCATGCCTAGAACTTGTCCACGGGGTTGGCAAAAAGAGTCTATGAAGGCCTACTTGCTTGACATGAATCTCCCTACACATACTACTACGGCTACTACTATAGTAACTTGTTACAAAAATATATGTTTAAATCTTTTTTGAACTTCAGCAAAACATAATAACCGTATATTTAATTTTAAGTTAGTTTGGAAAGTAAAGGAGTACCTGAACAGTAAAAACTGAAATAATAATTAATTACGTTTGGTCTACTTAATAATTACATTTCATATTGTAACTAAAAACTTTTTTATAAAAAACATAGTTACCACAAAAACACTAAATTATCACTAGTTTTACATGTGCTCGAGGCTAAGATTGATTTTGTATTATGCTGAAGTATAGACACTATTGAATTGAATATTTTGACAAAAATTCTAATAATAGTGACTAGTATCAATACATTATTCGTTAAAATATTATCGACATGGCATTTAACACTTCTTTAATGTTCCCCACAATTTTATTGCATTGTATTCTTTAGAGAAATATTTGTTAACCTATGTAAATAATAAAATATTCTCATGGCACTTTAATAAAGCATCTTTATTGCTTCTGTATACTTGTAATGTGACTTACGAAAGTGTAAGAGTGTCTGATCCATTATGTTCAGCAAAGTCGTCTATAGATTTTGTGTGTTAAAGGTCATTAGGCCACACACGAAAAAATTATTATTTATAGACTACCGAAAGGTCGTGGCCAGAAGGAAGGTGCCGTTTTATTTCAAATTTATTGAGCCCAGCCGGTAATTAATCTAAATTTCAACTGTTACGTTAGTTCCCGAGCGGCACCGTTTGATTAGTATTGATTGATCTAACAATACTTGAGCAAATTTAATAGCGAAAAGTGATATGCCTGTAGATGTGATAATTACTGCAGGCATGAAAACAAATAATTCTAATATGCATGCCTAGTTGTTACTGCCGATTTGTATAACGCCACTTTTTGCAGCGGTAGAAAGTAAAATGAATACATTAGTTCATACCAGGCGTTAGTATTTATTTCCTATTTTCCTTATGTAACTCGAACTTAATAAATTCTCCTCATATGTAATAAACTTATAATTCATTGCTTTCCAATATGAATTGAACGTCGTTAATCGAAGATGAGCTGCAATAAGTAATAACTATGATAGATTATAGCGTTTCCGTTAGATTATCACGTTTGTTTGAATAGGCACAGACATTGAAAGACGTCTTACTGTATAAGTGTTAGACATGTATCCTTCTGCTATTATCACATGAGTGTTATTATGTAATTATAGAATATATATACTTCAAAGTTTAATCCAAACAATAATAATATGATAAAACGTTATAGTAAACTATATATCATTACATTTTAATCAGATATTACTCAAATTAACATCTTCAAACTCTGCTAAGATTTGAAGAAAACGTTAGCATCAGTTACAGGCCAATAAATTTTACCTGCAAGTCCCTAATTTTAAAAGTAAATATAAGAATAAAATGCAAGAAAATAGTCATGTTTTATTTCACTAGTAATATTTGTAGTTTTTAAGTTTACATATTAGGTTTATGTTAATATTTTGCATTGAAAAAGTGGCAATGAGCTACCTACCAACGACCACTCTTGTTCTAGTCTCAGCAGTGGCTACACGCTTCGACACAGTCAGCATCTATATCGAAAATAAAGTCAGTTTTAGCATTTGTTATCATTTTATTTGTGTGGTTCTAGGCAAGAGCCAAGAACTACCAGCTTGTGAAAGCAAATGCTCAAAAAAGGACATTCTCGAGGAAGAAGAACGATTAATTAACGAGGAAGTAAAAACAGGCCATCGTGAAGCTTTGGGGTGCGGACAAGATGCATAACATCGCAACCCTGCAATTAGAGCTGCAGATTTCATCATCCTGGCCTTGCAACCCGGACTCCTCAACAAGTACTAATTAACGCTATAATGTGATGATCACAGAAGTATTGTAATACTGTGATATAGGTACATACAGGATGGAGAGTTTCGAGATCGAAAATTGAGAACTTGTATTGAAAACAACGGTTTCATAAGATTACACAATAAATATTGTATACCTATCAGTAATTTTAAACGAGAGATAATATTCAGTAGCTTACGATTTCTCATTAAAAGCTATTCAGACACGATATTTGTGGTAAAGTCATGTGTGTAATAATTTTGCCTTATTATTAATATTAGAACTGTTTGATTATCATATATATTATGTATAGGGCTATATAAAGCTACACGTTGGACTATCCATATATTTTATGAAATGTAATGCACCACTTTAAACTAGCCCTTTATTAATGCAATGCCCTTTTTAATTAAATAATAATTCCTTTTTAAAATCAAGTTCTCTTATCTCAGGTGGTTCGCCAAATCAAGATCTCTATTAATTGAATTTTAATATTACAGTTAATGACATTTGCTGTCAAACCGATTTTCAAAACTCATCAAGCCAGGTATTGACAATTGCATTTTTACATTAATCAATTCATTAAATTAAATATTGCTTTGTATTATTGTATTTCACTGATTGATCTATTCAAAACGTTTTAATATTAATTACTAACAAACCTTGTCACTTATTCAGCTTAACTCGCACAATTCCATACACCAGTGCCTCCTGCTTCCAAAAGATCCCAATGTTGTCCTCGTTTGACACCTACAGCCTATACCTGTCAACCAACTCCAATACCCTGCTGATTCTGGCTGCAATCCCTCTATCAAACGTCAGCTTCAACTCCAACCAAACCTGGTTTCAGGTTTATAACTGCAATAGCTCTTATCTTGTTTCTCTCTTAGATATTCTTCGGTACTCTGCAATCTCCTCTGAAGTGGTCCAATTCTGGTAGCACCATCACAAATCTCGTTCTAGTTGAATTACTTTATTACGATGCAACCACCAATGTCAAATATGAACATGTAATTATGCTACACGTTAGTCAATAAATTCAATTCTATCCAATTTTGTCGTTCTCTAGTTCCTTTAATGTAATTCGCAGCACTTAACAATCCCTTCACCGATTGTGAGTATTTTATAATATTAATATTTAGGCTCCATCTTTAATACCTCGTAGATTTATTCATAGCATTTATATTTGTATGTAAACCAAACAACTATACAAATTGTGCACCAATTTCCATTTTTATTTAGTCAAAATCACATTTCAAAAAATATTATACATCTTTCCTCGAGTTAATTTATATAACTACCCTTAAACAAAAACTTGTTCTTGTTGAATACAATTCTTACTGCACCCTACGATATTTTAAATTATCTGTTATTACAAATTAATAATTCACATTATCATTATAACACATTTGTCAATCGTTACCTTGGCTTGTGTTTTATTAAAATTTTCTGTAACTATTAAATTAGTATATTCAATTAATATCAAAATCTCCTCTCTCATTGTCCCAATTAAATTTATTAATAATGTTTAAAATTTAACACCCATCAAGATTTAATTATATCAATCTTCCAAACTTATTCGTTTTAAATATTTCTTTATTGAAATTAATTACACTGCCTCATGTATCATAACAATATATATAAAAGCGAGTAAAGCTGCGTGTGTATATGTGTCAAGTTGCATCGGCACCTACCGGATTTGCTTCGTCCCCTATCAGGCTTGTTTCCTTCAACGCCATTTACCAGCAATGGTAGAAACTTTACTAATACAGGATGTTGTGCAACTTTTCAAAGTCATCTAACGACAACGGCGCATACTTTATTGCAGTGCTGCTGATGGTGCTGATGATGGTGTTTCATTTTAGCACTACTATTTGTTCATTTTAGTACAGGTCTAAATAACCAATAATGGCGTACTAAAGAATTAGTGCAGAGTGGGGACTGGAAAAGGACCTACAAAGTAGATGATCCACCTAGCCTACAAGAAAGACTTAAAGTGGTAGATAAAGAGAAGATTAAAGTTATTAAATGAAGAAAGCCTTCGGGTTCATCTTATTACAGGCGTGCTAAGTTAGTAATTTAATAGAGCATAAACGTTCTTTCCAATGCAAATTCCTTATATTCAGCCTGGAAAATAATCGGCCAGTATAGATCTGACAACTTTCCACATTTATTTTAAAATTTAGGGAAATATGTAAATCGCCTGGGACTATCCATACTAAAAAAGCTATTAAAAGCTAAATTTAATTAGAAATCTAAATTACTTGATTTTAAAATCAAGATAAATTAATAATTACCTAATACCTAGTAGTTATCTGATCTGATGTCAAAGGAACAAGTTTATTTATATCATGAAATAGTTATTAACGTCATTAAGCCGACATATAGCAAAAACACCGACGCGATTGAATTTTATAAACTGAGCCGATATCCGAGGTTCATAATTATTACACCGTTATTTGTGTATCGGCCATGTGTCGTTCAAGATGTTTCGTAGTACAAATGTATAAATTTAAGAAAAATTTATTCAACGTAATTTAAAAATCAGGTGATCGTTATAATCCTTAACGGCCTGTGGCCGTTATAATCCTTAATGGCCGATGGCCGTTTTGAATGACTTTTTGTATGTTTGTTTGGTTCAGTTAAAATACAATAACGGTATGGTCTTACGAAAAAATATTAACATGCGGATATTTCTACTACCAAAGCAACTAAAAATTAATGCATTGAAAATCAATATACTAAAACTTATCTTCTGTGGTACTTCATATTGTAATGGTTTACTGCCCACGGCAATTCTGATTGCTTAATTAACACGAAAATTAATAATTTCAAAATAAACACAGAATTAATTTTTTCATTTATTGCAAGATAGTCAGTATTTTAAACTAATAAATGCACTTGATATGAGCAGCAGTAACTATAATTTGAGAGAGAAACAAAGGACAAAGCTTAAGGTCATTTCAATTCCCCCAACTGGGGGCGAGCTGCTATAGGGACCTTCCGTCCCTTTTCAGCCAAGAACGGGAAGCTCGCGATGGGTGAGAGAAAGAAGGGGTGGAGACTGGAAGAAAGGTCAGGAAAGGTGGAGAAATACTGCCCCGGCATTCACCTCAGAGAAAGTACTCTGTTGGCTCAGGAAAACCACCTAAAAACCTAAATGAAGGCAGACGGTAGCGGGAATCGAACCCACGACCTCCCGAATGCTAGGTAGGCGTGCAATGCACTAGGCTACGGAGCTCGGTTGAGAGAGAAAGGATGGCATTAGAGAAGGCAGAAATCGAAAGGGTTACGTTCAGAGCTTCAGTAATAATTGGTGTTCGGAATGGCAAGCATATCTTAATTTATGTAGCTGACAGATTTGAGTTTGGTGAAATCCATACAATAATGATTTGTAAAGTACGGAAAGTACATGAGCGTTATGAGTATTAAAGCTTTATAAGCCAAACAACGGCATGGTAACTGACGGGTAAAGGAGCAGTGCAAACAAAACAATTATTGCAAAGAGCAATGAAATAAGGCAACCTCTCGAGAGTACACAGACAATTAGTGCAGTGCTAAATAAACTCATGTAAATCAGTGCAATTAAACTAAGTGATTAAAAGCAGAGCAAAGTTTAAAGTGGCAATTCCAAAGACAGTTTAGTATCTAAGCAAAAACAGTATATCAAAACTGTAGTTCATAAGTTAAAACATGATATCAAACCTCATTTCTTAAAAACAAATGTAAATCGTAATCACTAGGTAACGAGAATGTCAATTGTTAATAATATCCCGACAAGATTGAAAATTTTATGTTGTGTGCCAGTTGAGCTGCCCTGTTTAATGTAAAAATTTTAAATAAAAAGTTATTTGGAGAGTCAAATAGTGTCGTTCATATGCACCAGTGTGCAGGCCATCTTTGTGGCTAATTTTCCAAGTAATAACAGTGCCCAACGAAAGGGGATAGACAGCAGCAAGAATTGCCCAAGTGCGATCAACTTCGGAGCCCCTTTTCGACTCATTGGAGACATCGGCCAGCAAAAGTCGTGTGTACTACGTTTAGAGCCGACCTTCAGGAGTGCCTGGGTATAGAAATTGAAACCAACAAACCATTTTCAAGTGTATGTAACTTGGCGTCACTAGAAAATGTATCCAGCGTATGAAGCCCTCCGTTTAAGGTAGGATTCCACAGGAAAGCGAGAAGCTCTTCAAGATTGGACATTGCCCGAGGGGTTTAACGTGATACCAGCTGCGTAGATTCATCCAGATTCGAATTATCGAGGTAGATTCCTTAAATTTGTGAATTGGAGCTGATTTTGCGACATTACCGGAATAAAACAAAAAAGATCAGATCGTCGGTTTACGTCATCGAAACAAAACAAGGTTAGCCGGAAGCTACGTCACATAATTCGCAGTATTTACCGAATGTATTCTTGCCATTTTTGATGTTTTTAAATTCAGATTATGCTGAGTTCTTGTACCTGCAGATCATTTGTTATTGCAGTCAATTTGGAGGTTAAAGAGCTGTCAGAACGAATTTGAGCGTTTGGCATACTACACTGGTTAATTTATCATACACCAAAGCATTTGTAATACAAAGTTTTTTGTTGAATCTAGCCCTGAGATTAGAGTTTTTCTTATGCTACACACCGGAGTTTTGCCATAAATTATTGCAAATAGATGAAATACAAACAGCAATAAACCGTTTATTGAGGTAATAACTATTACATCATTTTCTTTAGCCCTGAGATTGGCACAGAATTCTTGATTGAAACTATTTAATATTTATAAATTGTGGTGATTTTCCCTATTTATTATTTATAATTTTATCGGTTGCAAGATATTAATCCCATGTTTACATATACAAAAGTAGGCTGGTAACTAAGTCATAACTGATCTGTACGGTAATAGTCCATTACCGTACATGGCAACCGATAAAATATTGAACAAATCACAGATGTTATGAATTATAACAGCTTTACATGTTTTAAAATCCTCGCTCTGCGAGCTCGGATTTCAATACAACATCTGTCGCAGTTATGATACTTATAACAACCCTAGATATGTTAATAGCTATTATTAAAACCTTATATTAGTTAAGGGCATCATTACAATATATGTGACTTGATATTAGTTTGCTAAGTTGTGAAGGAAGGTTATTTGACTTCGTCCTGAAGACTAATGATCAAAATTTAATTGTGTTATGGCATTCGTTTTCATCAGTATACCTTACCTTGTATTAGAAATATAAAAGTTTTTATCAATTAAGCCATAGTCTCTGAGAATGCGTTGTTTCGTTCTAATGAAATGGCTAAAGACAATTCTTCGAAACATTTTCAAATCATTAGACAATAAAGACAAAAAATGCAAACAGGTTGCACACAAAATACACCAACCTCGCAGAACCTTGCGTTCTAGGCAAGTGTGGTAAAATAAACCATATTGGAAGTTGGGTAAATTGTAAAAAATTTCTAAAATAAGATAACCAAAGAATAATTTTTAATTTAATTTTAAATATAATATTGAAAACTTTCCTGGGGTTTATAGCTAGTGATGTTTCTCTCTTTTCTATATCAGTAGCTGGTGTCAAGAAGTATTGAATTCTTTTTAACATTGATCAGTTTTTTAATTACAAATTGCCCACGTAGTGCGAGTGAGATCATATCTTTGAGTTAATAAATGTTTAATTCACGTGGCGTATATATGTTTTTATTCAATTTTGACGAAATTTTGAATAAAAAATTTAAAAAATATTCAAACTAAGATATAAATTTGCCCATTCATCGTCGATTTGATCTAAATTTTAGTAATTATATATTACACACTACAAAGAGAAAGAATAATTGAATGTAAATATTTGTAGATAATAAAAATATGTTGTTCTTCATTGAAACTTTTTTAATTCTCTAGTGAATTAAAACACTTTTATTTCACTTGTAAATCATAGACTTTTTATAAAGGTTATGGAGTTAATAATGTCACTTTAAACTGTCAAAATTGAATAAAATAAATTAACGATTCATTTCATTTGGCCCAAACGATCAAAATATAATTTCGTTCACCGTAGCATGTTTTAGTTGAAGTGAAACAATCTGTTTGTTGTTTAATAACGTATAGACAGTCGAGTGTCTGTATTATTTTTGCAGAAATGGTACGCGGTAAAGCAATTGTCAATTTGTTGAATTTTGGTCATTCCTGTGGCAAAATGTACAAACAATTGCAATTATCATATTATATAATAAATATTACACCAGTAAATTTAAGAGCTTTACGGATCTGAGCCAAATGATATCATTCTGGGCTCATATACTTCTTCCCATCATTTTCATTTCTTTTACCTATACCAATTTCTCGGTATCGCGGCAATGACCAAAAATGTGTAGAATTTCTGTAGGTTGTGAAAACCTATTCACATTGAAACAACATGAGTGACGTGACGATTTTATCTCGCAAAAAAGAAATGGTTACTTCGCTGCGCCGGAATATATCGTACATTTCCCACGCTTCGCGGACTTTGAAGGGCTGTCACTCGGAGACTATTTAAATCAATCCCATTATTAAAAAAAATTCGTGCATATTTTTGCAAGCACTACAACTTTTACATTAGCTATTTTCGGAAAAAACCACCCCCGCAGAGCTACAATGGCGGACACAAATTTTTGGTAACTTTGTTGCCCTCTACCGTTTGAAATACCAACTTCTCGGTATCGCGGCAAGGATCAAAAATGTGTAGAATTTTATTTCCAACATTTTTTGTTCAATAACTTTTTCTGTGCGACCAATGGATCGCGAGAAAAAACAAATTCAATTGTTATCAAGATGGCGGCTGTTTGGCAAGGGGTGGGGTGACGCCATTTTGGTTTTACACTTGTCGAATGATCCTAAACCACTGGGCAAGAGGAATCGCCGCGGGCAATTTTTTTAAGGTGACGGGGTATTTTCCGACAATTTTACTGTACTATATTTGCCTTCGACCATACCTCAAAAGTTGATGCCTTCATTTTCGGGCGACCGCAATCGTGTACAGATACGAACATACCCGAGTGGTGTAGCTTGAACAAGCGTCCACGTTCGATCAGCAGAGTTAAGCAACGCTGTCTCTGGTCAGAACTTGGATGGGAGTTTCACGGCTGCACTTCAAAAAAGTTGGTCCCGGCGGTCATACAACATCATGACAGTCGTTAGTGGAGTTGGAAGTCCTCATAACTGCACAGCGACGCCTATAATTGGCCTAACGGCTGTTGGCTGAGTGCGAATTAAATAAATAAATAAATAAATACGTATACCGCACAGTATGTTTAGGCGCGCACCCCCCCCCCCCCCCCCCAACCCCAATACAAGGATGGGATCTTGTGGGCTAGGGTTTGGTTGAGATATTTGACTCAGTGGTTTTCGATATAAAAGAATTTCAATACTGCGTACACTTCGTGTCGAAGTAATAATAATACTCCAGAATGTAGCAAACGGCGACAGTACGTTTTCAAGCAGTTAATCTCAAGAAGTTTGTGCGATATATGTTCTTTTCTACTGATGCATAATATAAACCTCATACAGACATTTTGCAATTTTTGAATCCGTTGCTGCAATTGCTGTTAAACATGGAGCGTAAACAACATCAGCGTATCATAAAAGAAAGTACGAGGGCTTCACATAATTTTTTCTTTAAATCTATTCTTAAAAAGGTGTGATTTGCATACAAGAATATTAAATGACAATAAGCTCTTTGCAAATATTTCTTCACATGCGATTCCAACCTGAAGTCAGCATCAATAATTAGTCCTAGATTCCTTACACTTTCCACAAAAGATATTTCATTTGTGATAGTTACAGTTTCTGCTACTGTAGCTCGATCGGCTGTTTTCCCGAAGAATATACTAACAGTGTTTTTTTGGATGAAGTAGTACAAGTAAATGTTTTTTAATATTTTAGAAAAGTGCATAAATTGGTGTTAATTATATTTGCAGCATTTAAATTATTCTTGAAGCTTTGAAAGCTTAGCTGTAAATATAATAAATGTTACATCTCTTAGTTATGCTTTCTTCTGGAGGATTTTTAAAGAAATTCGTTCATAAAACTAGTTTCCATGACCTTTCTCTATCTTTCGTACCGTTCGGTGTTTTACCTCTAACTATATTCAGTATTGTATTTCTTATTATTTTGATTATCTGAACGCTCCAGTATCTTCTTCTATCTTGTAACCAGTCATTAATAAATATTGTAAATGTGTTACTTCCTACTTCTATACTACAAAATTTATCAATATTTCTCTTCGAGCTTTTGTAGAAATACATTTTTAATGGCTTATTACATACGAGCTCAATATCATGAGTTCGCCTTGCATTGTTTACATTTACAAAATATAACTTCAAAATAAACAACAACAATACTAAATTTATTTCATTATGGAAAAGACATATTATGAATAAAAATATAGCAGAGAAAATTCACAGATAAAAAACCAAATAGGACTAAACCTTTATGGGTGCAATGTAAAGGTTTACCTAAAAATAGCATGTATGCGTTTTGGTGTAGTATCTACAAGGTTTTGGCAGTCTTGTGGTGTGAAGAAAGTCCCTAATGTCACTACCTTACTTTTCAGTTCCAATATGGTTTTCTTATTCTGTTCCACAGTTTTTCGATAAGGGACAAATCAGGACAACTACAGGTTCAATGTAGTAGCCTCATATTATGTTTCTCTATTCAAGACCACCAGTTTAGCAGCATGGCATGCTGAAACAAATATTCACTATTGACTGGGTTTCACCAATGGCAATGCTGGTTTAGATTTTCTATATATTTTTTAGCATTGAGAATGCCTTTTGTATATAAACCTTACCAATACCTTCCCCAGACATGCTACCCTACACCATTACAGAATCAGGATGCTTCATCGCTACAAATTACCTTTCCCCAATGCTCTTTGTCCAGTTTTTGTAATATTTAGCCCAAACTAGCTGATTTTTCTTTTGTTTCTTTATTAGCAAAAGGCTTTTCCTTAGCCTAAGTATAAAAAATGTGTCACAACTGTAAACTTAAATTGAAACATCGTCTAATTTAATTACCTTATAAAAATTAAAACCGATTGTTTTTAAAGTATTTAAGGCTGCAAAATTCGTTTTGGGCGACCGTTGCTATTTCACGGCCGTTGTTATTAGTAACGCGAAATGTTTGGTGGACTCGACTTTGTCTCATACGCCAAACAGTAATTTTGCGGTCTACGAGTAGGTATACAAATAATTATTAAAATATTTTTTTCCTGCAGCTTCGTTTCACATAACAGCTAAAGCACTGCAATTGGCACGACGACTTGTTTTTTACTAAATGGTTTTGAAGCAACAGATAATATCTCTTATCATATAACAAGCTAAACCTAAATCTTTTGCATTACAAACTCAGATTTTTCCTGATATTGGTAAATTAAAAATGGCTTTTTGCAGATCGATTGTTAAAGCTATACCGTGAGCCGCTCTTGCACTAAATGTTGTTTATAATTAACCACTGAATGGAAATTGAATATATCAACGTTTCAAATAGCATAAGAGTTATTAAATTCCAGTTCCGATACAGTTCGACTTTTGTAAAGCATTAAGTCAGAAAATGGGTATGGGCGAACGTCGTAATTTTGAGCTAGTATTGATAAATTTTAAGAACCACCTTTTAAATGTTTACTTCTTTTTCTTGTTCTTAAAGCTCAGCGCTCTCTTAAATACAATGAAGGAATTGCAAAAAAACAACTTTAAGGGTTTGATGTCATAATCTCTGTTACTTCTTGTAATTAGAAACATATTGAGTGAACCGTGTAGCTTACTACTGCTGGCATAGTTTACATTAATTTGAGTCATCTACGGAACGCATATAATTTTTAAACATTGTCTGAAAAGCCATACATTTTTCGTTTTAGTGCTGAAGCTAATACACCGCCAAGGTTGATGGATTAAGACTTATAACTCAGTATTTTTTAACTGTGGAAATAAACTGTGTTAAATAGTAGACACTTATTAATTCCGTAACTAGTACAAACGCTATTTTTAAAATTTAAGTTGCGTTCTCAACACAGATTCGCACATTTTTGTTTTGCATTTAATATACGACGTTACTAGCGGTTCGTCTAGTCTAAAAAATACCCACTTTGGTATTACCAAAAGAAACCCTGACACATGAAATATACGGGATAGCTATAAATTTTGAGGCCGAAAAACGTTTGATCTTTTATGCAAAAATAGAAGATATTTACAAAACACTCCGTTACTTTAAATTCTGAATGTGGGCGAAAATTTTACATATTCAAATATCAAACGTGTTTTGGACAGAATGTAAAATACTGTAAATTTATTACAATGGTTCCAATTAGCGCCTAATTAAACATATTTGCCAATAATTGATAATTTTACCTTTATAGTGAT